>MU736442.1:20236-191856 GCA_026770625.1 Nicotiana glauca
CCCTTTTGTGGCTTAAACATATTTGGATTATGTTTTAAAGAGAAATTCGGGAAATTTCCTATGAAAGAACTACTTGTTTATTTGTTTCCTCTATTTGATTAGAATCATGTCTATAAAAAATAAATCCACGGATTAATATGTGTAATAAGGATAAATGATCATTGGACCATTAGAGTGAGTCAAAGTTGGCTATCTCATCTCTACCCCTTCGGGATTAGGCGGGACACTCACGGAGTACACATTGATTACGTAATCATACTACACTTCTGTGCATTTTTGTTGCACAGGTACACGTACACTTCTAGCAACCTATTGGTGTTGCGGCATGGATAACTCTGGGACTAGGTGAGCTGCAAATTTGCCAGGCGACCTGCAGCTAGTGTAGTTCCTTTCTGTACTTTGATTATTTATTTCCTGTCCACTGTATTCTGGACAGAGGTTTTATTTTATTTCATTATCAGTAGTCGCTCATGCACTTGTGACACCAGGTTCTGGGATGGTTTTTGAAAGGTTTGATTTAATTGTTATTGTTAATTTGAATTGAAGCAAAAACCCTTTTATTTGTGAAAATGGAAAGAAATTTCTAGAATTTGATGTATTTAGAAAGGATTTTTAAATCGATAATCTAATTGGCTGGCCTGACAGCTGTGTCCGGCGCCACCACAACCCTTAGTGGATTTTGGGTCGTGACAGTGTCCTTTCTAACCTTGTAAGAGGGAATTGTCCCCATAGGATTATAAATGAGTAATTGTTGTTAAATGCAGGGGCTACGTACATACTAGGTGACGAGAGTCCGTGCGTAGCTACTATACTGATAATTGTGTGGGTAGTTTAGGACCCACATCATGGCTAATTGGGGAATATTTCTTATTTTAAATTACCAATATGATCGTGTATGATTTGCTAGAGACTTGAGGGAATGAAAAGTGAACATATGAGCTTGTTGAGCCTTGGTAGGAATTTCCTTGGATATAATTGAGCCTTTATGTGCATTCTTGATATTTTTCTTGATGATTATGGATCGGGCCGATCACCTCGGTGAGAATACATGCATCTATGGTTCGGGCCGTTCGACCCTCGGCTGCGCACAATTTATTTTCTGTTGGAGCGGGGCATCGACCTAGGTATGATTGCGCATGATATACATATGCTTACGTTTAGACATGAAATGATCACTTATTAAGTATTTTTAAGGGAAAAATGGTAATTGAATTATGTTCAGGAACACGAATATGACTTTTCTTTTAAACTTGTATTATTGGAGATCCTTATTTTGTATATCTCACATTATTATTATATTATCTTGACCTTAGTAAGTATCAAGTCGACCTCTCGTCTCTACTTCTTCGAGATTAGACGGGATACTTACTGGGTACATGTTGTTTATGTACTCATGCTACGCTTCTGTACTTAAATATACAGGATCTGTGGCAGGTGGATCTGGGCATCATTCTGGTGCGTATTAGTGAGCACATCTGGGACTTCTACGGTGAGCTGCTTCTCTTTTATGCCAATCCGCAGCCGAATAAGTCTTTCTCTATATTTTTGGTTTCTGTCTATCCTGGTTCAGACAGTAGGATAGTATGGTATTCTTTTGTGTATATTCTACTAATTGTCCGTAGCTTGTGACACCAGGTTCTGGCACACACAGTAGTAGACATTTATTTTTCGGTTGTATTGTCATTTTGACACATTATGATCTTTACTCGTCTTCTCTTTATTTCGAAAATCTATTATAATTGTCTTTTATTAAAGTAAAAACGAGAATTAAATCACATTTCCGCATTGGCTGGCCTGACAATGGTGTCGGGCGCCATCATGACCTATTATGGAAAATGGGTCGTGATAACATGGTATCAGAGCACTAGGTTCACGTAGGTCTCACAAGTTATGGGCAAACCTAATAAAGTCTTGTCGATCAGTACAGAGACGTCTGTATTTATCTTCGAGAGGCTATAGGGTACTAGGAAAAACTACTCTTTATTCATTTCTATCGTGTAGTGGCCAGTGTACTAAATTTCACTCTTCTATTCTCTCACATATGGTGAGGACCCGTATCGCCGACGTTCCGGACCCGGGAGGAGCTGCTCCCCCAATTGCCAGAGGCCGAGGTAGAGGCTGGGGGAGGGCACCAGCCCGTGGTAGGGGATGAGGGTGTCCCAGAGCTATTCCAGATGCACTGCCAGCGGACCCTATGAGGGATCCCATTATTGAGGAGCAGGGCGAGGTGCCAGCAGCTGTGCCTACTCCGGTAGATTTCATGATAGCACTGGGATTTCAAGAGGTCATGGGCCGCATGCTTCGGTTCATGGATACTATGACTCAGGCTGGTTTATTTCCAGCAGATCCAGCTACCTCACAGGCAGGAGGGGGAGCACAGACCCCTACTGCACAGGCTCCAGGTCATACCGCCGCAGTTTATCATACTCCGGGTGCACTACCGGCAGAGGGGGTTCAGCCAGTTGCTGCAGCGACACCTCAGCCTAGGCCAACTATGGACGGCAATTCGCAGAAATTATAAGACAGATAGACCAGGTTGCACCCTCCAGTCTTCGGGGGTGAGCGTAATGAGGATGCCCAGGATTTCATTGACAGGTGCAGGGATAGACTGCAGAACATGAGGATATTGGAGTCGACTTCACTACTTTTAAGCTGGAGGGCAGGGCCCGTACATGGTGGCAGTCTTATGCACTTAGCAGGGCACCAGGCGCTCCTCTCCTCACTTGAGGTCAGTTCACTCAGTTATTCCTGGATCGGTACATTTCACCCTCTGAGAGGGAAGAGCTGTGTCATCAGTTTGAGCATCTAGAGCAGGGTCAGATGTCAGTGACCGATTATGAGACAAGGTTCTCTGAGTTGTCTCACCATGCCCTTATGATACTTCCCACGGAGGCAGAGAGAGTACGAAGATTTGTTGCGGGGTTACACCCCACTATCAGGTCGGGTATGGCCCGTGAGGTAGAGATAGGCACTAGGTATCAGCTAGTACTTGAGATTGCTCGCAGGATTAAGGGTTACCGTTTGAGGGGTAGAGAGAAGATGCAGCAGGATAAGAGGACCAGATTCTCTAGAGATTTCAGAGGTGCCCCAGCTAGGGGCAGAGGTCATTTTGGGAGGGGTCAGTCCAGTAGTCCCCCAGTTCCAGCACCACCACCTGCTCGGGGTGCTCCAGCGCGCTTCTATTTCAGTGCCATGCCAGAGATTTCCTATCGCCCACCAGCTATCCAGGGTTCATCCAGTGGGTATCCAGGTCCTCCGGATTCATCCAGTTCTTATTTCAGTTCTATGCCGGAGAGATCATACCGCCCACCGGCTATTTAAGCTTCTTCTAGTGGATCTTCTGGTATTCAGAGTCTGCCATCCGGACAGCAGATTGCCGCACCACGTTGTTTTGAGTGCGGGGACACAGGCCACATGAGGAGATACTGCCCCAGGCTTAGGGGCAAGGCAGTACAGCAGGGGCAGCAGCACATGACTCCAACACGCGGCTTAGCCACCTAGAGGTGGAGGGCAGACTGGTAGAGGTCGTTCCAGGGGTGGAGGCTAGACAGGGAGAGGTCAGCTAGCTACTACTCAGTCAGGTGGAGGCCAGACAGTTGGTGCTCCAGCTAGATTATATGCTCTTCCATCCAGGCCAGATGCATTGGCCTTAGATGCCGTCATCACATGTATTATTTCCGTCAGCGGCAGGGATACATCGGTACTATTTGATCCAAGTTCTACTTATTCATATGTATCATCTCTGTTTGCTCGTTTCCTGGCTATTTCCCCTGAGCCTTTGGATTTTCCTGTTCATGTGTCCACTTCTATGGGCGATTCCATGGTTGTGGATCGGGTCTACCGGTCTTGTGTGGTTACTTTCTGTGGTTATGAAACTAGAGCGGATCTTTTGATGCTGGACATGATTGATTTTGAGGTCAACCTTGGCATGGATTTGATATCTCCATATCACGCCATCCTTGATTGCCATGCCAAGACTATTTCACTAGCGATGCCAGGGTTGTCGAGGTTGGAGTGGAAGGGTTCCATTGCTGATACGCCTAGCAGGATTATTTCCTTCCTGAAGACTCAGCGCATGGTTGAGAAAGGGTGTTTGGATTATTTAGCTTATGTTCGAGACACCACCACAAATTTCCCGATGATTGATTCAGTTCCAGTAGTCCGAGAGTTCGCCGATGTTTTTCCTTCGGATCTTCCTGGCATGCCTCCAGATTGTGATATTGATTTCTATTTTGATTTGGCTCCAGGCACTCAGTCTATATCTATCCTGTCGTACCGTATGGCTCCTAAGGAGTTGAAGGAACAGTTGAAGGAGTTGTTAGCAAAAGGGTTTGTTAGGCCCAGTGTATCGCCTTGGGTGCACCGGTGCTATTTCTGAAGAAGAAGGATGGGACTATATGGATGTGCAATGATTACTGCCAGTTGAACAAAGTCACCATCAAGAACAAGTATATATTTCCCCGTATTGATGATTTGTTTGACCAGCTACAGGGTGCTAGGGTGTTCTCTAAGATTGACTTGAGGTCAGGGTATCATCAGTTGAAGATGCGGGATTCAGATGTTCCGAAGACCGCATTCAGTACTAGATATGGCCACTATGAGTTCCTGGTAATGTCATTTCGCTTGACTAATGCTCCATCGACATTCATGGACTTGATGAAAAGGGTGTTCAAGCCTCATATTGATTCATTTATTATCGTCTTCATTGACGACATCTTGTTATACTCGCGTAGCCTGGGGGAGCACGAGCAGTATTTGAGAGTAGTGCTTCAGACCTTGCGAGAGCAGCAGCTTTATGCTAAGTTCTCCAAGTGCGAGTTCTGGCTGGAGTTAGTGGCATTCTTAGGGCACGTAGTGTCAGGGGAGGGTATTAAAGTGGATCCCAAGAAGATTGAGGTAGTTCAGAGTTGTCCACGTCCTACTTCAGTGACCGAGCTCAGGAGTTTCCTGGGGTTGGTAGGTTACTACCGACGATTTGTGCAGGGCTTTTCATCTATTGCATCATCTCTGACAAGATTGACCCAAAAGAGTGCCCCATTTTGTTGGTCCGATGATTGTGAGGAGAGCTTCCAGAAGCTCAATACGGCTTTGACTACGGCACCAGTTCTTGTATTACCTTCCGGTTCAGGGATGTACACGGTATATTGCAACGCTTCTCGTGTTGGCTTGGGATGCGTATTGATGCAGGATGGGCGAGTTATTGCATATGCTTCACGTCAGCTGAAGGTTCATGAGAAGAATTACCTTTTTCACGATCTAGAGTTGGCGGCGATTGTTCATGCTCTCAAGATATGGAGGCATTATTTGTATGGGGTGTCATGTGAGGTTTACACCGACCATCACAGCTTGCAGCATTTGTTCAAGCAGAGGGATCTTAATCTGAGGCAGCGCAGGTGGCTTGAGTTACTAAAGGATTATGACATTACCATTCTTTATCACCCAGGTAAGGCGAATATGGTAGCGGATGCCTTGAGCAAAAAGGCGGAGAGTATGGGTAGCTTGGCGTTCATTCTTGCTGAGATAAGACCATTAGCTTTGGACATCTAGTCTTTAGCTAACAGACTTGTGAGGTTGGACATTTCGGAGCCCAGCCGAGTTCTAGCATGTGCGGTTGCTCAGTCTTCGTTATTAGGGAAAATTAAGGCACGACGGTTCAATGATCCACATTTGGCGATCCTCAGAGAGACGGTACTTCATGGAGGTGCCAAGGAGATTTCTGTTGGCGAGGATGGTGTGTTATGGCTTCAGGGCCGTGTATGTGTTCCTAATGTTGATGGCTTGAGAGAGAGGATCCTAGAAGAGGCCCACAGTTCGAGGTACTCCATTCATCCAGGTGCCACGAAGATGTATCGTGACTTGAGCCAACATTATTGGTAGCGGAGGATGAAGAAGGACATCGTGGAGTATGCATCTAAATGTTTGAATTGCCAGCAGGTCAAATATGAGCACCAGAGGCCAGGTGGCCTACTTCAGCGGATGCCCATTCCAGAATGAAAATGGGAGCGCATCACTATGGATTTCGTGGTTGGGTTGCTGCGGACCTTGCGGATGGTTGATTCAGTGTGGGTTACTGTGGATAGGTTGACCAAGTCGACCCACTTCATTCCAGTGGCGACTACTTATTCAGCGGAGAGATGCTCAGATTTACATTCGGGGGATAGTTAGGTTGCACGGTGTGTCGGTTTCCATCATATCAGACAGAGGCCCTCAATTCATTTCCTATTTCTGGAGAGCTGTTCATAATGAGTTAGGGACCCGTGTAGAGCTTAGCACGTCATTTCCTCCTCAGACCGATGGGCAGTCGGAGCGGACAGTTCAGATTTTAGAGGATATGCTTAGAGCATGTGTGATTGACTTTGGGGGGCAGTGGGATCAGTTCTTACACTTGGCGGAGTTTGCATATAATAACAGCTATCAGTCCAGCATATAGATGGCCCCGTATGAGGCATTATATGGTCGGCGTTGTCGTTCTCCTATCGGGTGGTTTGAGCCTGGTGAGACTAAGTTACTTGGTACAGATTTGGTTCAGGATCCCTTGGATAAGGTAAAGTTGATTTAGGAGAGGCTCCGCACAGCTCGGTCCAGGCAGAAGAGTTACGCGGATCAGAAGGCGCGTGATTTATCATTCATGATTGGCAAGAAGGTTCTCTTGAAAGTCTCGCCGATGAAGGGCATTATGAGGTTTGGAAAGAAGGGCAAGCTAAGCCCGATGTTTATTGGTCCCTTTGAGGTGTTGAGGCGAGTTGGAGAGGTTGCCTATGAGCTTGATTTACCTCCCAGTTTATCGGGAGTTCGTCCATTTTTCCATGTATCGATGCTTCGGAAGTATCATGCCGACCTATCACATGTGTTGGATTTCAGTACCATTCAGTTAGATGAGAGCTAGGGCTACGAGGAGGAGCCAGTCGCCATTATTGATAGATAGGATCGCCAGTTGAGGTCCAAGAGGATTTTCGCGGTAAGGGTCCAGTGGAGGGGCCAACCGGTTGAGGAGGTGACCTGGGAGTTCGAGGAGGACATGCGGAGTAGATATCCCCACTTATACAGCAGTCCAGGTACTTTTCTATGTCCGTTCGAGGACGAACGTTTGTTTAAGAGGTGGAGAATGTAACGACCCAACTGGTCATTTTGCATTTTAGAACCCCGCTCCCTTAAATAAAACTTCCCGTACTTGCTTTAACTAATTTATGACTTACGGGTACGGGTAGTTCAGAAGTTGGAAGAGTTTTGAGTAAGAATAAGTCCAATTGCTTCTTTAAGTTTCTCTAAAAAGGCCAAGTTTGACTTCGGTCAACTTTCTTGGGAAACGTACCCGGATTCGTGGTTTGACGATCCCTGAGGTTCTGTGGGAAAATATGGGACCTGGGCGTATGCCCGAAATTGAATTCTGAGGTCCCTAGCCCAAGTAATGAATTTTTATGTGAAATTGTTAAATTAAAGTTTCAAAGAGTTAAATAAACTAAGAAATCATTGTTTTCCTAGGTATCGGGCTCGGATTTCTATTCCGAAACTTGGTACAAGTCCTAAATATCAGTTAAGACTTACCCGTAAAATTTGGTGTCAATCCGAGTAGTTTAAGGGCATTTTGACCCGTTAGAAGAAAGTTAAGAACTTGGAGTTCAATAGATTGATTTATTTAGTTTTAGGATGTGATTCCTAGATTTATTGTTGTTTTGAGTGATCCGAGGGTTCGAGTAGGTCCGCCTCGAGATTTTAAACTTGTCGGTATGTTCGGACGGGGCACGGGAGCCCCGAGCGTCAAACGAGTGAGGCTCGAGTGAAGTTGAAACTTGGAAAAGGACTGAAGTTTGCTGCATTTGTCATAACCGCATCTACGGTTCTTGGACCATAGAAGCGGTACCGCAGATGTGGCCTCCTCATCGCAAAAGTGAAAGGGGCCAGGCCCAGGGGAAACCCAAAAAGCAACCTAGAGACCGCAGAAGCAATCCACCTTCCCCAGGCCCAGTACCGCAGAAGCGGACTCACAGAAGCGAGAACCTGACCGCAGAAGCGATCAAGGCTTCCTTGTTCGTTTCTGCAAAAGCGGCCCTTTACCGCAGAAGCAGACCCCGCAGAAGCGGGAATCCTACCGCAGAAGCGGAAATAGCTGGGCAAAAGGGTTCATTTAATTCGAACCTAAAACCAATTTTTATCACTTCTCATTCCACACTTGGGCGATTTTAGTGGTTCCAAAGAGAGGGTTTCAACATATTATTGCAAGGTAAGCAATCTTCCTCCATTATGATTTAAATTACATGAACATTAAGTAGATTAAACACTAAAATTTGGTGAAAAATCAAGGGTTAGAGCTAGACCTAGGGTTTTAGCAAAATAAAGATTTAAGCATGGAATTTGTTATGTAATGAACTAGAAATCATATATTTGTGATCCTTAGGTGATATAGAACAACTTCCTTCGAAAAATCTCAGAATCCGGGCACGTGGGCCCGGAGTCAAAATTTAGGAAACTTGTGGGAAAGGTTGGGAAAACACTTAAATAGTTAGAATTCAACCTTGTAAGACTTTATTGACTATTTCTTGCTTTATTTTAATTAGTTTGTGCTCGTTCGGCCTCGAATTGAGGTTTTGGGCTTGTTCTTGATATTGGAAGTGCGCTTCGGAGCGAGGTGAGTCTCCTTTCTAACCTTGTAAGAGGGAATTGTCCCCATAGGATTATAAATGAGTAATTGTTGTTAAATGTTGAGGCTACGTACGTACTAGGTAACGAGAGTCCGTGCGTAGCTACTATAATGATAATTGTGTGGGTAGTTTAGGACCCACATCATGCCTAATGGGGGAATATTTCTTATTTTAAATTACCAATATGATCGTGTATGATTTGCTAGAGACTTGAGGGAATGAAAAGTGAACATATGAGCTTGTTGAGCCTTGGTAGGATTTTCCTTGGATATAATTGAGCCTTTATGTGCATTCTTGATATTTTTCTTGATAATTATGGATCGGGCCGATCGCCTTGGTGAGAATAGATGCATCTATGGTTCGGGACGTTCGACCCTCGGCAGTGCATAATTTATTTTCTGTTGGAGCGGGCCGTCTACCTCGGTATGATTGCGCATGATATACATATGCTTACGTTTAGACATGACATGATCACTTATTAAGTATTTTTAAGGGGAAAATGGTAATTTAATTATGGTCAGGAACACGAATATCACTTTTCTTTTAAACTTGTACTATTGGAGATCCTTATGTTGTATATCTCACATTATTATATTATCTTGACCTTAGTAATTATCAAGTCGACCACTCGTCTCTACTTATTCGAGATTAGACGGGATACTTACTGGGTACATGTTGTTTATGTACTCATGCTACGCTTCTGTACTTAAATGTACAGGATCTGAGGCAGGTGGATCTGGGCATCATTCTGGTGCGTATCAGTGAGCACACTTGGGACTTCTACGGTGAGCTGCTTCTCTTTCATGCCAATCCGCAGCTGAAGAAGTCTTCCTCTGTATTTTTGGTTCTGTCTATCCTGATTCAGACAGTAGCATAGTATGGTATTCTTTTGTAAATATTCTACTAGTTGCCCATAGCTTGTGACACCAGGTTTTGGCACACACAGTAGTAGACATTTATTTTTGAGTTGTATTGTCATTTTGACACATTATGATCTTTACTCGTCTTTCCTTTATTTCGAAAATCTATTACAATTGTCTTTAGTTAAAGTAAAAACGAGAATTAAATCACATTTCCGCATTAGCTGGCCTGACAATGGTGTCGGGCGCCATAATGACCTATTATGGAAAATGGGTTGTGACAGTCACATATGTAAAGAAAATGCAGACACTAGGATTAATATCTGGTTTAAACTTAAATAATATTAACAAGTGTGAAATATGTGTTGAAGCTAAAAGTACTAGAAAGACCTGTTTTTTCGTAAATTGGGAAACTGAATTGTTATCTTTAATTCATACTGATTTAGGCGACTTGAAGCAGACTATGACTAGAGGTGGTAAAAGATATTATGTGACTTTTATTGATGATTTTTCTAGATATACTAAATTATATTTGCTTAGAAATAAAGATGATGCATTTAATGCTTTTATTTCTTATAAAACTGAGCTTGAAAATCAACTTAATAGAAAAATCAAGAGAATTAGATCAGATAGAGGTGGAGAATATTTATCTTTAAATGAATTTTGTGAAAATAATGGAATTATTAATGACGTAACTTCACCTTATTCACCTGAGTCAAATGGAGTAGCTGAAAGGAAAAATAGAACATTGAAAGAGATGATGAACTCTATGATAGTTAGTTCTAATGCTCCTGATAATTTGTGGGGTGAAGCTATTTTATGTGCATGTCACTTACAAAATTGAATACCACATAGAAAAACTGGAAGAACTCCGTATGAATTGTGGAGGGGCTATAAATCTAACTTGAAATAGTTAAAAGTGTGGGGGCGCCTTGCTAAAGTTCTTTTGCCTGAACCTAAAAAGAGAAAAATAAGTTCTAAAAATGCTAATTGCATGCTAATTGGATATGCAGAACATAGTGCTGCATATAGATTTCTTGTTTTAAAAAGTGATGTGCTTGATTGCAATACTATAATTGAGATAAAGAATGCTGAGTTCTTTGAATATATTTATCCATTATTTGATAAAATTTCTCATAAACCTGTTGAAACAAATAGTGAAATTACCTTTAATGAGGAACCGAGAAGGAGCAAAAGGCATAGGAAAGAATATTTTTCTTATGGTAATGATTTCAAACTTTTCTTGTCGATAATGAACCATCAAATTATTTTGAAACTATATCTTCTTCAGATGCTAAATATTGAAAAGAGTCAATAAAAGTTGAAATTAATTCTATTAAGAAAAATAATACATGAATTTTAACTGATTTACCCCTGGTGCAAAGCCCATTGGTTGTAAATGAATTTTCAAAAGGAAATTTAATCCAGATGGATCTTTAGATAAATATAAAGCTCAGTTAGTAGCAAAAGGTTTTTCTCCAAAACAAAATATATATTATTTTGATACATTTGCACCAGTGGCTAGGATTTCTTCTATTTGAATTTTAATTGCCTTAGCTTCAATCCGTAAGCTTTTTATCCAACAAATTGATATGAAAACTGCTTTTCTAAATGGTGATTTAGAAGAAGAGATTTATATGGTTCAACCTGAAGGTTGTGTCATTCCTGGACAAGAAATAAAGTTTGTAAATTAATTAAATCTCTTTATGGCCTTAAACAAGCTCCTAAGCAGTGGTATGAGAAATTTGAACAAGTCTTACTGAGAGACGGTTTTTCTTAAGTTGAGGTGGATAAATGTGTTTATACTAAAGTTGTAGACAATGATTATGTGATAATATGTCTATATGTTGATGACAGGCTTATATTTGGTACAAATTTATATATTGTGCAAAGTACAAAATTATTTCTGTCAGCTAATTTTGATATGAAAGATCTGGGTAAAGTAAATACAATATTGGGAGTTAAAGTTATAAGGAGTGAAGATGGAATAATATTTTCACAAGAACATTATGTTGAGAGACTTCTTAAGAAGTTTGAATATTTTAATGTCACATATGTGAGCACTCCTTTTAATGCTAACGCTAAGTTGAAAAAGAATAATGGTGACCCAGTTGCTCAGTCTAAATATACTAAAATTATTGGGAGTCTGATGCATTTAATGAATTTTACAAGGCCTGATATAGCCTATGTAGTGTGTAGACTAAGTAGATATACTCATAATCCCAATAGAGAGCATTGGTCTGCATTAGCTAGACTAATGAAATATTTGAGAGGAACCATAAATTATGGTATCCTATATAGTGGATTTCCTTCAACTTTAGAATGGTACAGTGATGCAAACTGGATCTCTGATTCAGATGAGACAAAATCCACTAGTGATTATGTATTCACCCTTGGTGGTGGTGCAATATCGTGGAAATCAGCTAAACAGACGATCATTGCTAGATCGACTATGGAATTAGAGTTTGTAGCTCTAGAGTTAGCTGGTTCTAAGTCTGAGTGGCTAAGAAACTTCTTAGCTAATATCCCTTTAATAAAGGACGTATTGCCTCTTATGACTATACACTGTGATTGTCAAGCGGCAATAGCTGTAGCAAAGAATAAATCTTATAATTGTAAAAGTAGACAAATGAAATTGAGACATGATGTTATAAAACAGCTGTTGAGAGATGGAATAATTTTGATTGACTATGTGAAGTCAGAGATAAATTTGGTCGCTCCTCTGACTAAACCCGTGGGAAGAAAATTAATTCTTCAAACCTCAAAAGAGATGGGGTTAAGGCTCACATGTTGTCAATAGAGATGATAACCCAACCTATGTGATTAGAGATCCCATGAAGTAGGTTCATATAGGTAATAACAAGTCGATATTAGCACTGATGCACTAAAAGAGAGTGCTTGACAGCAACTAATTGAGAGGCTGAGTTATAACTCTTAATGATATTCATAGTCCTTATGGATGGTGTATTTAAAAGCAGTATACACTTGATGAATTCACCTATATAAGAGTGGAGTGGACCGCTCCTATGAGATTTTGGCCTGGTCTCTAGAGCTCTCAAGAATAAACAGGCACGCGCATGGCCTATTAGGCACAAAACCGCGTTGAACTGCAAAATTACCAGTGGTCAAAATGTGATTGATAAAATCTCTAACTTACAATAAGAATTATTGGTTCATAAAAATATTATATTTCACCTTCTGTGAGTTAAATTTTATTGGTCTAAGTTTGGTTCATAGTCCATAAGACACCAAACATATTACATTTAGACCATGCAAATCCAGCAAATCTATTTCAAAAAGTCTTTAAAATAGTGGGGAACTATGGCAATATTTTAAAACTTTGTTGACAAATTTCTTGAAGAGGACCATGTGAAAGCCTTCTAGAAGAGATAAATGGCAAGATGCATGCAAGAGAATTGACAAATGGCAAGAGAATTTACAAAGGGCAAGAACCTTGACAAATGACAAGAAAAACCTTAAGTTTTTTTGCCTATAAAATGGTCTTTCCATAAGACAATTTCAATCATCAGACACACTCCTCATACATCTCTCTCTTCCTTCTTCCAATTTTTTTTCTATAATATTTAATTAACATCACACATTAGTTGGTCTTCCTTTTTCCTTCTAGCTGGATTTGTATAATATTTAATTTTGCTGATTCATGTATCCTTTAAATAAAATAGAGGTAAGTTTGTTTAATCCTGGAGAAATATTTCACACTGCTGAAATGGTTTCTTAGGATAGTGCCCAACACGACTCAAGCCAGTTGATGTATTTCAGCTCACAAATAATATTATTGCAGTATTATTATTATTGTTGTTGTTATTTTCGGTGTCATATCACTACAAATATACTATAAGTTGGCTGGCCTTTGTAATCAACCCGTATATAGAGAATCAAAACATATGAGGAAATATCTCTTAAAATGTCTAGGTTTTTTTTTTTTTTTTTTTTTTGGAGTAAACTGTGAATACATTACCATACACAAATAAAATTATAACACCTAAAGAGCACTTAAAACATATAACTACCTTCTAGAAAGGGTGTTAACATCTTTCAAGCCTCCAACAGAACAAACTACTTTCCAAATTCTGTGAACAAAAAAACTACTCCTACGAGCTTTCTTTGAATATTTCTAGTGATCTATCCATTCTTTGATATCCTGTTGAATTCGCGAGTAGACAATACATTTGAGTCGAGAAAATAAAATCAAGACCGAAAATATCATAATAATTATAGTATTTTATTTCGAATATTTAAGTGTTACAATCTCTATGAATCCTCTGATTCTTCTTTCCAATGGTAAATAAATTCAAGGGTCTTTGGGCTTGATCTTGAATATATGTTTGTTGACACGAACGATAATCTTGTTCTTGAGCTTGACCTTGAGCTTGATTGCATAGATTTGAACTTGATTTGGTCTTCGTTCTTGAGTTTGAACTTGAACTTAATTGTTTGAAGCTTGAAACTTGTAGAGAAATTTGCGGCGTTTGATGCACGAGCTCTCTCTTGCTTCTTGTTATAACTTCTGGTGTCTTTTCTGAGTTATGAAGACCCCTATTTATAGTTGTGGAAGGGAAGAGTTGTGATAAGAACAAACTCTCTCCAACCAATCAAATTGAAGGGTGACATGACCGCATTTGATTGGGCAGAACATGTCACTTGCACAGGTGGCGCGATTTCATTGGCTTTTCAGTGTGATTGGACATGCCTTGTCATTTTGACACGTGGCATGGTCCTATTGGCTCTTCCATTTGACTTGGTGCGCCACATCATTCAACACGTGGTACCAAACTGGGCCTGTAGGAAGATGTCATCTTGGGCTTAATGAAGTGGGTTCATCATTTTAGCCCAATAATATTGGACTTACACAATTAATCAGATTATATTAACCCAAAATATTTATTCGGACTAATATATTTAAAATATAATCCAAATTATTTATTGAATTTGAATTCAATAAATTTTACATACCTACAAATACCCATTACTTCAAGACTCGTCAAGATCTTTAAACCTTTGAAGACTAGGCTTGAAGTATTTAGATAACGAATATCTTTAATTTATTTTACCCATTTTTGCAAACATCCAGTTGATCTTTACGTAAAAATATGCTTTAGGACATTAATTAAAAGGGTCAATACAAGTCCAATTCAGATAGCTCTAGAGCCTTGATATCATCAGCACAAAATAAAATCCCAAGTGCTTTCAAGGAAACGAACTCTATTCATAAAATGGAAAAGGATAGCCTGTAATGATCAGATTGGTCGTTTTGCGTTTTAGAACCCTGTTCTCTTAAATAAAATTTTTCGCACTTGCTTTAACTAATTTATGACTTGCGGGGACAGTCGGCTCGGGAGTTGGAAGAGTTTTGAGTAAGAATATGTCCATTTACTTCTTTAAGTTCTTCTAAAAAGGCCAAGTTTGACTTCGGTCAACTTTCTTGGAAAACGGACTCGGATTCATGATTTAACTGTCCCGGAGGGTCCGTGGGAAAATATGGGACCTGGGCATATGTCCGAAATCGAATTCCGAGGTCCCTAGCCCGGGTAATGAATTTTTCTGTGAAATTATTAACTTTAAGTTTTAAAGAATTAAATAAATTAAGTATTCATTGATTTCCTAGGTACCGGGATCGGATTTCAGTTTCGAAACTTGATACAGATCCAAATTATCAGTTAAAACTTACCCGTAAAATTTGGTGTCAATACGAGTATTTTAAGGGCGTTTTGACCCGTTAGAAGAAAATTAAGAATTTGGAATTCAATAGATTGATTTATTTGGTTTTAGGACATGATTCCAAGATTTAACGTTGTTTTGAGCGATCCGAGGGTTCGAGTAGGTCTGCCTCGTGATTTCATACTTGTCGGTATATTCGGGCGGGACACGGGAGCCCCGAGCGTCAAACGAGCGAGGCTCAAGTGAATTTAAAAGTTGAGGAAAAGGCTGAAGTTGCAGCTTCTGTCAAAATCACATCTGCGTTTGTTGGACCGCAGATACGGTCAATTGATCACAGAAGCGGAAAGGGCCAGGCCATGGGGAAACTGCAGAAGCGGCCAAGGGACCGTCGACGCGGTTCCGCTTAAGCGACCCCCAGACCGCAAAAGCGGTCCAGCCCATCTTCCCCAGTTCCGCAGAAGCGGCTCTTATTTCGCAGATGCACTCCCCTTAGCCGCAGAAGCAGAAATCGCTGACAGTAGGCTTCATTTAATTCGAGCTCATGCTCATTTATTTCACACTTTTCACTACACTTAAGTGATATGGGGGCTTCCAAAAGAGAGGGTTCCGTCATAGCTTCACAAGGTAAGTAATCTCCACCCTCCTTAGTCTAAATACATGTACATTAGGTAGATTAAACGTTAAAAACTAAGTAAAAATCAAGGGCTAGAGCTAGACCTAGGTTTTAATACAACTAACATTTAATCATGTAATTTGCTATGTAATGAACTAGAAATCAAATATTAGTGATCCTTAGGTTATGGAGAACAACTTCCTTCAAAAAATCTCGGAATTCGTTCACGTGGGCCCGTGGTCGGAATTTAGGAAACTTGTTGGAAAGGTTGGGAAATCACTTAAATAGTTAGAATTCAACCTTGTAAGCCTTTATTGACTAGTTCTTACTTTATTTAATTAGTTTGTGCTCGTTCGGCTACGAATAGAGGGTTTGAGCTTGTTCTTGACATTGGAAGTGTGCTTCGGAGCAAGGTGAGTCTCCTTTCTAATCATGTAAGAGGGAATTATCCCCATAGGATTTATAAATGAGTAATGGTTGCTAAATGTGGGGGCTACGTACGTACTAGGTGACGAGAGTCCGTGCGTAGCTATTATAATGATAATTGTGTGGGTAGTTTAGGACCCACATCATGCCTAATTGAGAAATATCTCTTATTTTAATTTCCGATATGATCATTTATGTTTTGCTAGAGACTTGAGGGAATGAAAAGTGAACATATGAACTTGTTGAACCTTGGTAGGAGTTTCCTTGTATATAAATGAGCCTTTGTGTGCATTCTTGATGTTTTTTTGATAATTATGGATCAGGCCGATCGCCTCGGTGAGAATAGATGCATCTATGGTTCGGGCTGTTCGACCCTCGGCAGTGCACAGTTTATTTTCTGTTGGAGCGGGCCGTCGACCTCGGCATGATTGCGCATGATATATATGCTTAAGCTTATACATGACATGAATTCTTGTTAAGTATGTAAAAAGGGAAAATGGTAATTAAATTATGGTCAAGAACATGAATATGCCTTTTCATTTAAACTTGTTGCTATTGGAAATCCTTCATGCCTTATATATCACATTATTTTTATATTATCTTGACCTTAGTAAGTATCAAGTCGACCTCTCGTCTCTACTTCTTCTAGATTAGGCGGGATACTTACTGGGTACATGTTGTTTATGTACTCATGCTATGCTTTTACACTTAAATGTACAGGATTTAAGGCAGGTGGATCTGGACATCATTCTGGTGCACGTCAGCGAGCACCCTTGAGACTTCTACGTTGAGATGTTTCCCCTTCATGCCGATCCGCAACTGATAAAGTCTTTCTTTGTACTTTTGTTTCTATCTATCCTAACTCAGACAGTAGGATAGTGTATTATTCTTTTGTGTATATTCTACTAGTCGCCCGTAGCTTGTGACACCAGGTTCTGACACACACATTAGTAGACATTTATTTTTGGGTTGTATAATCATTTTGACACATTATGTATCGCTTCTGGCATTAACTTTAATTTGAAAACCTGTTATACTTATTTTTGGTAAAAGAAAAATGAGAACTTAATTATATTTTCGCGTTGGCTGGCCTGACAATGGTGTCGGACGCCATCATGACCTATTATGGAAAATGGGTCGTGACAACATGGTATTAGAGCACTAAGATCACGTAGGTCTCACAAGTTATGGACAAACCTAATAGAGTCTTGTAGATCGGTACGGAGACGTATGTATTTATCTTCGAGGGACCATAGGGTATTAGGAAAGGCTACTATTTATTCATTTCCATCGTGCAGGTTTCAGTGTACTAAATTTCCCTCTTCTATTCTCTTACAGATGGTGAGGACTCGTACCGCCGAAGTTCCGGACCCGGGAGGAGCTGCTCCTCCCATTGCTAGAGGCTGAGGTAGAGGTCGGGGGAGGGCACCGGCCCGTGGTAGGGGACGAGGGCGCCCCAGAGCCATTCCAGTTGCACCACCAACAGATCCTGCGAGGGATCCGATCATTGAGGAGCAGGGCGAGGTGCCCGCAGTTTAGCCTACCCCGGTTGATTTCATGATGGCACCGGGATTTTAGGAGGTCATATGCCACATGCTTCGATTCATGGATAATATGACTCAGGCTGGTTTATTTCCAGCAGATCCAGCTACCTCACAGGCTGGAGGGGGAGCACAGACACCTACCGCTCAGGCTCTAGGTCATACAACCGCAGTTTATCAGACTCCAGGTGCACTACCCGCAGATGGGGTTCAGCCAGTTGCTGCAGTGGCGCCCCAGCCCAGGCCAGTGGTGGATGGTGACCCACAGAAGTTACTAGATAGATGGACTAGACTTCACCCTCCAGTCTTCGGGGGTGAGCATCATGAGGATGCTCAGGACTTCCTTGACAGGTGCAGGGACAGACGACACAACATGAGGATATTGGAGTCACATGGAGTTGACTTCACCACTTTTCAGTTGGAGGGCAGGGCCCATAGATGGTGGAAGTCTTATGCACTTAGCAGACCAGCAGGTTCTCCTCCCCTCGCCTGGGGTCAGTTCACGCAGTTGTTTCTTGATCGGTACATCCCACCCTCTAAAAGGGAAGAGTTACATCATCAGTTTGAGCATCTGGAGTAGGGTCAGATGTCAGTGACCGATTATGAGGCGAGGCTCTGTGATTTGTCTTGCCATGCACTTATGATACTCCCCACAGAGGTAGAGAGAGTACAGAGATTTTTTACGGGGTTACACCCTACTATCCGGTTAGGTATGGCTCGAGAGGTAGAGATGGGCACCGGGTATCAGTTAGTACTTGAGATTGCTCACAGGATTGAGGGTTACCATCTGAGGGGTAGAGAGCAAATGCAGCAGGATAAGAGGGCCAGGTTCTCCGGAGAGTTCAAAGGCGCCCCAGCTAGGGGTAGAGGTCACTTTGGGAGGGGTCAGCCCAGTAGGCCCCAGTTTCAGCACCACCACCTGCTCGGGGTGCTCTAGTGCGCTCCTATTTCAGTGTTATGCCAGAGAGTTCTTATCGCTCGCCAGCTATACAGGGTTCATCCAGTGGGTATCCAGGTCCTTCGGATTCTTCCAGTTCTTATTTTAGTGTTATGCCAGAGAGTTCATATTGCCCGCCGGCTATTCAGGCTTCTTCTAGTAGGTCTTCTGGCATTCAGAGTCAGCCATCCAAATAGCAGGCCACTGCATCACGTTGTTTTGAGTGCGGGACCCGAGCTACATGAGGAGATACTACCCCAGGATTAGGGGCAAGGCAGTACAGCAGAGGCAGCAACCTATGACTCCAGCACCAGCAGCCCAACCACCTAGAGGTGGAGGGCAGACTGGTAGAGGCCGTCCCAGGGGTGGAGGCTAGACAGGGAGAGGTCAGCCAGCTACTACTCAGTCAGGCGGAGTCTAGACAGCCGGTGCTCCAGCTAGATTATATGCTCTTCCAGCTAGGCTAGATGCATTGGCCTCAGATGCCGTCATCATAGGGATTATTTCAGTCACCGGTAGGGATGCATCGGTATTATTTGATCCAGGGTCTACTTATTCATATGTATCATCTCTGTTTGCTCGTTTCCTGCTTATTTCTCCCGAGCCTTTGGGTGTTCCTATCCATGTGTCCACTCCTGTGGGTGCTTCCGTGGTTGTGGATCGGATTTACTGGTCTTGTGTGGTTACTTTATGTGGTTACGAGACTAGAGCGGACCTTCTGTTGCTTGATATGATTGATTTTGAGTTCATCCTGGGCATGGATTGGCTATCTCCATGTCACGCCATCCTTGATTGCCATGTCAAGACTATTTCACTAGCGATGCTAGGGTTGCCGAGGTTGGAGTGGAAGGGTTCCACAGTTGATACGCCTAGCAGGGTTATTTCCTTCCTGAAGGCTCAGTGCATGGTTGATAAAGGGTGTTTGGCTTATTTGGCTTATGCTCGAGACAGAACCACAGAGTCTCCGGCGATTGATTCAGTGCCAGTTCTTCGAGAGTTCGTCGATGTATTTCCTTTTGATCTTCCTGGCATGCCTCCGGATCATGATATTGATTTCTGTATTGATTTGGCTCCAGTCACTCAGCCTATATCTATTCCACCGTACCGTATGGCTCCTAAGGAGCAATTGGAGGAGTTGTTAGCAAAAGGGTTTGTTAGGCCCAGTGTATCGCCTTGGGGTGCACCAATGCTATTTGTCAAGAAGAAGTATGGGACTATGCGGATGTACATTGATTACCGCCAGTTGAACAAAGTCACCATCAAGAACAAGTATCTGCTGCCCCGTATAGATGATTTGTTTTACCAGCTGCAGGGTGCTAGGGTATTCTCTAAGATTGACTTGAGGTCAGGGTATCATCAGCTGAAGATTCGGGATTCAGATGTTCCGAAGACTGCATTCAGGACTAGATATGGCCACTATGAGTTTCTGGTGATGTCATTTGGCTTGACTAATGCTCCAGCGGTATTTATGGACTTGATGAACAGGGTGTTCAGGCCTTATAGTGATTCTTTCATTATCGTCTTCATTGACGACATCTTGATATACTCACATAGCCTGGGGGAGCACGAGCAGCATTTGAGAGTAGTACTTCAGACCTTGCGAAAGTAGAAGTTTTATGCTAAGTTCTCCAAGTGTGGGTTTTGGCTAGATTCAGTGGCATTCTTGGGGAAGGTAGTGTCAGGAGAGGGTATTAGAGTGGATCCTAAGAAGATTGAGGCAGTTCAGAGTTGGCCACGTCCTACTTCAGTGACCGAGATCAGGGGTTTCCTGGGGTTAGCAGGTTACTACCGGCGATTTGTTCAGGGCTTTTCATCTATTGCATCACCTCTGACCAGATTGACCTAAAAGGGTGCTCTATTCCGTTGGTCCGATGATTGTGAGGAGAGCTTCCAGAAGCTCAATACGGCTTTGACTACGGCACCAGTTCTTGTGTTGCCTTTCGATTTAGGGATGTATACAGTATATTGCGACACTTCCCGCGTTGGCTTGGGATACGTATTGATGCAGGGGGGACGAGTTATTGCATATGCTTCACGTTAGCTTAAGGTTCATGATAAGAATTACCCTATGCACAATCTAGAGTTGGAAGCGATTGTTCATGCTCTTAAGATATAGAGGCATTATTTGTATGGGGTGTCATGTGAGGTTTACACCGACCATTGCAACTTGCAGCATTTGTTCAAGCAGAGGGATCCTAATTTGAGGCAGCGTAGGTGGCTTGAGTTAGTAAAGGATTATGAAATTACCATTCTTTATCATCCAGGTAAGGCGAATGTGGTCGCGGATGCCTTGAGCAGAAAAGCGGAGAGTATGGGTAGCTTGGCCTTCATTCCTGCTGAGGAGAGACAATTAGCTTTGGACATCCAGTCCTTGGCTAAAAGACTTGTGCAATTGGACATTTCGAAGCCCAGCTGAGTTCTAGCATGTGTGGTTGCTCAGTCTTTGTTATTGGGGCAGATTAAGGCCCGATAGTTCGATGATCTACATTTGGCGGTGCTTAGAGAGAAGGTACTTCAGGGAGGTGCGAAGGAGATTTCTATTGGTAAGGATGGTGTGTTACGGATTCAGGCCCGTGTATGTGTTCCTAATGTTGATGGCTTGAGAGAGGGGATTCTGGAGGAGGCCCACAGTTCGAGGTACTCCATTCATCCGGGTGCCACGATGATGTATCGTGACTTGAAGCAGTATTACTAGTGGCGAAGGATGAAAAAGGACATCGTGGAGTATGTAGCTAGATGTTTGAATTACCAGCAGGTCAAGTATGAGTACTAGAGGCCAGGTGGCCTACTTCAGCAGATGCCCAGTCTGGAATGGAAGTGGGAGCGCATCACCATGGATTTCGTGGTTGGGTTGCCGCGGACTTTGCGGAAGGTTGATTCAATATGGGTTATTGTGGATAGGTTGACCAAATCAGCCCACTTCATTCCAGTGGTGACTACTTATACAGTGGAGAGATATGCTCAGATTTATATTCGGAAGATAGTTAGGTTGCACGGTGTACCGGTTTCCATCATATCAGGCAGAGGCCCTCAGTTCACTTCCCATTTATGGAGAGCTGTTCAGAGTGAGTTGGGGACCCATGTAGAGCTTAGCACAATATTCCATCCTCAGACCAACGGGCAGTCGGAGCGGACAGTTTAGATTTTAGAGGATATGCTTAGAGCATATGTGATTGACTTTGGAGGGCAGTGGGATCAGTTCTTGCCTTTAGCGGAGTTTGTATACAACAACAGCTATCAGTCCAGCATAGAGATGGCCCCGTATGAGGCTTTATATGGTCGGCATTGTCGTTCTCCTATCGGGTGGTTCGAGCCTGGTGAGGCTAAGTTACTTGCTACGGATCTGGTATAGGATGGCTTGGATAAGGTAAAGTCAATTCAGAAGAGGCTCCGCACAGCTCAGTCTAGACAGAAGAGTTACGCGAATCACAAGGCGCGTGATGTATCATTCATGATTGGCGAAAAGGTTCTCTTGAAAGTCTTGCCAATGAAGGGCATTATGAGGTTCTGGAAGAAAGGCAAGCTAAGCCCAAAGTTTATTGGTCCTTTTGAGGTGTTGAGGCAAGTTGGAGCGGTTGCCTATGAGCTTGTTTTACCTCCCAGTTTATCGGGAGTTCATCTAGTTTTTCATGTATCAATGCTTCGGAAGTATCATGCCGACCTATTGCATGTGTTGGATTTTAGTACCCTTCAGTTAGATGAGAGCTTGGGCTACGAGGAGGAGCCAGTTGCCATTATTGATAGACAGGATCGCCAGTTGAGGTCCAAGAGGATTTCTGCGGTGAGGGTCCAGTGGAGGAGCCAGCCGATTGAGGAGGCGACTTGGGAGTCCGAGGAGGACATGCGGAGCAGATATCCCCACTTATTCAGTAGTCTAGGCACTTTTCTATGTCCGTTCGAGGACGAACGTTTGCTTAAGAGGTGGAGAATGTAACGACCCGACTAGTCGTTTTGCGTTTTAGAACCTCGTTCCTTTAAATAAAACTTTCCGCACTTGCTTTAACTAATTTATGACTTGCGGGGACGGTCAGTTCAGGAGTTGGAAGAGTTTTGAGCAAGAATATGTCCATTTGCTTCTTTTAGTTCTTCTAAAAAGGCCAAGTTTGACTTCGGTCAACTTTCTTGGAAAACCGACCCGGATTCGTGATTTGAAGGTCCCGGAGGGTCCGTGGAAAAATATGGGACCTGGGCGTATGTCCGAAATCGAATACCAAGGTCCCTAGCCCGAGTAATGATTTTTTCTGTGAAATTGTTAACTTGAATTTTTAAAGAATTCAATAAACTAAGTATTCATTGATTTCCTAGGTATCGGGCTCGGATTTTGGTTCCAAAACTTGGTACAAGCCCAAATTATCAGTTAAGACTTACCCGTAAAATTTGGTGTCAATCCGAGTAGTTTAAGGGCGTTTTGACCCATTAGAAGAAAATTAAGAACTTGGAATTCAATAGATTGATTTATTTGGTTTTAGGACGTAATTCCTAGATTTAACGTTGTTTTGAGTGATCCTAGGGTTCGAGTAGGTCCGCCTCGTAATTTCAGACTTGTCGATATGTTCGGGCAGGGCGCGGGAGCTCCGAGCGTCAAATGAGTGAGGCTTAAGTGAAGTTAAAAGTTGACGAAAAGGCTGAAGTTGCTCCTTCTGTCATAACCGCATCTGCGGTTCTTGGACCGCAGAAACGGGACCACAGATGCAGTCAATTGATCGCAGAAGCGGAAAGGGGCATGCCATGGGGAAATCGCAGAAGCGGCCCAGGGACCACAGAAGCGGTTCCGCTTAAGCGACCCCCAGACCGCAGAAGCGGTCCAGCCTATCTTCCCCAGTTCCACAGAAGCGTCTCTTATTTTGCGGATGCGGGACCGCACCTTAGCCGCAGAAGCGTAAATCGCTGACAGTAGGCTTCATTTAATTCGAGCTCAAGCTCATTTATTTCACACTTTTCACTACACTTAGGCGATTTGGGGGCTTCCAAAGAGAGGGTTCCGTCATAGCTTCGTAAGTAATCTCCACCCTCCTTAGTCTAAATACATGTACATTAGGTAGATTAAACGTTACAAATTAAGTAAAAATTAAGGGTTAGAGCTAGACCTAGGGTTTTAATAAAACTAAGATTTAATCATGTAATTTGCTATGTAATGAACTAGAAATCATATATTAGTGATCCTTAGGTTATGGAGAACAACTTCCTTCGAAAAATCTCGGAATCCGGGGCACGTGGGCCCGGGGTCGGAATTTAGGAAACTTGTGGGAAAGGTTGGGAAATCACTTAAATTGTTGGAATTCAACCTTGTAAGCCTTTATTGACTAGTTCTTACTTTATTTAATTAGTTTGTGCTCGTTCGGCTACGAATTGAGGGTTTGGGCTTGTTCTTGATATTGGAGGTGCGCTTCGGAGCGAGGTGAGTCTCCTTTCTAACCTTGTAAGAGGGAATAGTCCCCATAGGATTTATAAATGAGTAATTGTTGCTAAATGCGGGGGCTACATACGTGCTAGGTGACGAGAGTCCGTGCGCAGCTACTATAATGTTTGCTTGGGTAGTTTAGGACCCACATCATGCCTAATTTGGAAATATATCTTATTTTAATTGCCGATATAATCATTTATGTTTTGCTAGAGACTTGAGAAAATGAAAAGTGAACATATAAACTTGTTGAACCATGGTAGGAGTTTCCTTGTATATAAATGAGCCTTTGTGTGCTTTCTTGATGTTTTCTTGATAATTATGGATCGGGCCGATCGCCTCGGTGATCTAGATGCATCTATGGTTCGGGCCATTCGACTCTCGGCAGTGCACAATTTATTTTTTGTTGGAGTGGACCGTTGATCTCGGCATGATTACGCATGATATATGTGCTTAGGCTTAGACGTGACATGAATTCTTGTTAAGTATGTAAAAAGGGAAAATGGTAATTGAATTATGGTCAAGAACATGAATATGACTTTTCATTTAAACTTGTTTCTATTGGAAATCCTTCATGCCTTATATATAACATTATTTTTATATTATCTTGACCTTAGTAAGTATCAAGTCGACCTCTCGTCTCTACTTCTTCGAGATTAGGCGGGATACTTACTGGGTACATGTTGTTTATGTACTCATGCTACGCTTCTGTACTTACATGTACAGAATTTGAGGCAGGTGGATCTGGACATCATTCTGGTGCGCGTCAGTGAGCACCCTTGAGACTTCTACGGTGAGCTGCTTCCCCTTTATGCCGATCCGGAGCCGATGAAGTCTTTCTTTGTACTTTTGTTTCTGTCTATCCTGACTCAGACAGTAGGATAGTGTATTATTCTTTTGTGTATATTCTACTAGTCATCCATAGCTTGTGACACCAGGTTCTGGAACACACATTAGTAGATATTTATTTTTGGATTGTATAATTATTTTGACACATTATGTATCGCTTATGGCATTAACTTTAATTTGAAAAACTATTATACTTATTTTTAGTAAAAGAAAAATAAGAACTTAATTATATTTTCGCGTTGGCTGACCTGACAATGGTGTCAGGCCCTATCATGATCTATTATGAAAAACGGGTCATGACAATTCCTTTCCACCAAATAAAGTAAAAGGATTTAAAAGTTAATCCCGAAATTCACGTGAGATATTAATCGAGAAGAGTCCAAAATATGATTCGCTTCCTGCCATCCTAATTAGAATGGACTTCTGACACCTTAATGACTTCCCCTTACTATGTTTGGCCTTACATGGTTTTGTCAATATCCGTATGTTTCCGAATTGACTAGAAGAGCTTTCCTCCTTCAAATTGAATTAGGAGTACAAGTTCATGTTGGATTGTGAAAATCTCTACTCCCACATCGTTATTAATGCATCCTCTAGCATCTTTGGAGACTCTATAAATACGGACGTGACATTCCTTCAATTGGCATTAGTCGCAGCTCGCAAGCCTGTCCGAGTGAATCATTGACAGGTACAATTTTTTTTTTCTTGCGTTTTTTTTTCTTCATTTTTTTTTATAGGGCAAGCGAGAAAGATATGTTTTCTTAGGTGTGAGGGGATGGGTACTCATCCCTGCCCAATTCCTGGAGAGATTACTCTCAAAATGGCCCGATTCTTGGAGAGATTACTTTCAATGTAACCCAATTCTTGGAGAGATTACTCTCAAAATTGACCGATTCTTGGAGAGATTACTCTCAAAATGGTCCGATTCTTGGAGAGATTACTCTCAATATGACCCAATTCTTGGAGACATTACTCTCAAAATGGCCCGATTCTTGTGAGAGATTACTCTCAAAATTGCCCGATTCTTGGAGAGATTACTCTCAAAATGGCCCGATTCTTGGAGAGATCACTCTCAATGTGACCCAATTCTTGGAGAGATTACTCTCAAAATGGCCCGATTCTTGGAGAGATTACTCTCAAAATGGCACGATTCTTGGAGAGATTACTCTCAAAATGGTCCGATTCTTAGAGAGATTACTCTCAATGTGACCCAATTCTTGGAGAGATTACTCTCAAAATGGCCCGATTCTTGGAGAGATCACTTTCAACATGGCTCGATTCTTGGAGAGATTACTCTCAAAATAGCCCGACTACCGGGGAGACCAATTTAAGGTGCAAAGGGACTCAAATATCCACCTTAAGAATGGAAAGTTATAGTTCCTTTTAAGGACAAACCCACGAAGAGGCCAACTTAAGGTGCAAATGGACTTATATGTCACCTTAAGATTGGAAACCTATAGTTTCTTTTACGGACAAACCCACGAAGAGGCCAACTTAAGGTGCAAAGGGACTTATATGTCCACCTTAAGATTGAAAAGTTATAAAGCTTCAACTTGAAGACGACATCGACTTGAACACTTGAAAAACTTTGAAGATTTGGCGGACTTTGCAGATTTCAACTCGAAGATTCGGAGGGCTTAAACAATTCAATTTTAAGATTGGCGAATTTGAAGACTGAAACTTGAAGACCGACGAACTTGAAGACTTCAACTTGGGGATTAAATATTTCAACTTTAAGACCGGCGAATTTGAAGACCTCAACTTGGAGACCGAAAGACTTGAAGACTTCAACTTTGAGACTTGGAGGGCCTAAATATTTCAACTTGAAGATCGGCGAATTTGAAGACTTCAACTTGAAGACCGACGGAGTTGAAAATTTCAACTTGGGGACTTCAACTTGAGTATCGACGGACTTGAAGACTTCAACTATAAGACTTGGAGGGCCTACATATTTCAACTTGAAGATCGGCGAATTTGAAGACTTCAACTTAAAGACCGACGGAGTTGAAGATTTCAACTTGGGGTCTTCAACTTGAGTTCCGACAGACTTGAAGATATCAATTTACCATGGAGGGTTGCCCCTTTTAAATCAAATGAGATCAAAGTTCCACAAGAGGATGGCATTTCAGCTTGATTTTGAATTCCTCCATACTTCACTCGGACAACAATTGGGGGAGTATGTATCTTTTAAACTTATGCGACTGAACTTAGAATAAAACTCTAAGATGCCTACGTACCTCGGTGAAGAGGATCAAGTCATACCGTAGTTCTGACTGGGTAGATATTTTTTTTTACATCCTAACTTTTGCCTAGGCCACCTCTTTCGAGATTTTCAACCTAGCGGACTTTTTTTTTGGGGCCATACACAGTTTATACTTTTGCGGGCCAGGAGTGTAGCAACATGCAGTTTAGGCTTGTGTGTCAAGGAGCGTCATGGCTTGCAACTTCATGGATAATACCTCTTCAAAAACTTGCCATTGATAGGGCCGATTCTCATACCATCTGCACCAACCAGCTTGTAAGCCCCACTTGAATAAGCTTCTTGTATGACATATGGCCCATCCCATTTTGAAGTGAACTTCCCTACAAGTTTATGGGAAGTAATTATGGGTCTTCGTACGGTAAGGACTTGATCTCCTACTTGAAAGGATCTCGGGCGAACTCTTTTATTGAAGGCGCGAGATAATCGAGCTTGATAACATTCAAGACTCTGTTGAGATTCCAATCTCTTTTCATCAAGAGCTTCTAACTCTGCTAACCGAAGTTGAGCATTTTCTTCATCAGTGATCCCTTCTTAAATAGCCAGTCGTAACGAAGGTATTTGACATTCAAGTGGCTAGACGGCTTCGACTCCATAAACGAGTGAATAGGGAGTCACCTGTGTTGGCGTGCGGTGAGTCGTACTATATGCTCATAGAGCTTCTTCCATACGTTCATTCCAATCTCGTTTGGATTTAGAGACGACTTTCTTTAACAAGTTGCATAGAGTTTTGTTGAATGCCTCAGCTAGACCATTGGCGGCAACATTGTACATCGAAGAGTTACGTTGCTTAAAGCCAAAGAGATCACAAATCTTGTTCATCAACCTATTATCGAATGGCTTTCCATTATCCGTTATTATGTAATGAGGAATGCCAAAGCGATAAATAATTTTTACTCGGATGAAACTTGCAACATTTTCCTTCTTTACTTCCTTAAGAGCAACAACATCAGCCCAATTGAGAAGTATTCAGTTGCAGCCAAGATGTATAGGTGCCCACCAGAGGACTTTGACAGTGGTCCAACAACATCCAATCCCCAAGCGTCAAATGGTTAGGATGCAACAGTCGGGTACAACACTTCAGGAGGTTGATGAATAAAATTTGCATAGAATTGACAAGCCTTGCATCTTCGAGCATAGTCCAAGCAATCTTTTACCATCGTTGGCCAGTAATATCCCATCCTTTTTATATGGAAGTGGAGCTTTGGTCCGGAATGGTATGACCCACATACCCAGAATGTGCCTCTTGCAAAGCTTGGAGAGCTTCTTCTTCTCCTACGCATCGCAATAGTACTCCCTCGAACGAGCTTCTGTATAGAGTATCCTTGTAGTAAAAGAAGCAAGGTGCACGACGACGGATTTCAGTCCTTCTCCTCGGATTTTCTGGAAGTATCCCATAGCATAAGTAGTCGATAATGGGTTTTTGCCATTCTTCTTTCTCAACTTTAGAAACAGCAACAAGATGCTTGAGTTCATTTTCTTCACCTTCAACTTTATTTGGCAGCGGTACTACCCATTTTTGGCAGACGGTAACTTGCGCTTGGTCAGGCAGGGCTAATGATGAAGCTATCCAGCTAAAGCATTAGCCTTCTTATTTTCTTTCCTTAGCACATGCTAAATAGTCACATCACCGAGCCACCCCATCAACTTTTTTGTGTAATTATGATATGGGCGTAGTTCAGGATTCTTGACCTCGTAACTACCCAAAAGCTGATTGACCACTAACTAGGAGTCACCAAAGACTTGCAATCATAATTGCTTTATATCAACGGCCATTTCAAGCCCAAGTATTAATGCTTGATATTCAGCAACATTGTTAGAACAGAGTTGTGTCAAGGTGAAGGAGTAGGGCAAGACTTCACCTTGAGGAGTGACAAATACTATGCCAGCCCCGGCTCCCCCACGATGCGCAGCACCATCAAAGTACATCTTCCATGGAGGTTGAACTTTAACGACCATTGCGTCCTCATCAGGTAGTTCATCAGTTAGCTCCCAGTCATCAGGTATCGGATGATCTGCTAAGAAGTCTGCCAATGCTTCCTTTTACGGCCTTTTGAGGGATGTACAAAATCTCGAATTATTGAAATTGGAGGTACCATCTCTCTAGTCGATCACTAAGAACGGGTTTTGACATCACGAACTTGATGGGATTTGCTTTAGAAACGAGACGGACAACATGAGCTTGAAAGTAGTGCTTTAACTTTTGAATTGAGAAGACTAGTGCCAAACACAATTTTTCAATTGGCGAATAATTCAACTCGTTAGGTGTCATCATCCTGCTCAAGTAGTAAAGAGAGTTTTCTTTTCCCTCACTATGTTCTTGGGCCAACAGTGCTCCAACAGACCTTTCTTGTGCCATAATGTATAGTATCAATGGCTTTCTAGGTATAGGGGCTGATAAAACTGGAGGCTTTATCAAGTAGGATTTAATGCTCTCAAAGGCATTACTACATGCTTGGTCCCATTTGAAAGAGACACCTTTCTTCATAAGGCGACTGAATGGTTGACACATCCCAGCTAGGTTCGAGATGAATCTCCTAAGGTACGCTAACTTTCCTTGCAAACTTTTCAATTCATGGATATCTCGAGGCTCAGGCATTCTCAAAATGGCAT
Organism: Nicotiana glauca; assembly: GCA_026770625.1. NCBI lineage: Eukaryota > Viridiplantae > Streptophyta > Magnoliopsida > Solanales > Solanaceae > Nicotiana > Nicotiana glauca. Next base: position 50,055 of record MU736442.1, read on the forward strand.
CCACTTTGGCTTGGTCAATTTCGATCCCTCGATGTCAGACAATGAAACCAAGGAACTTTCCAGAAGTAACTCCAAAGGCACATTTATGGATTCATCCTAAGTTGGTGCCTCCGGAGCAATTCAAATAACATCCTCAAGTCCTTCAAGTGGTCACCCTTCTCTCTTGATTTTACTACCAAGTCGTCAACATAACATTCGACATTCTTTTGGAGAAGATCGTCGAAGATATTTTGCATAGCCCTTTGGTAAGTAGCACCAGCGTTCTTCAGCCAAAATGCATTACCTTGTAGCAATAAATACCCTTTGGGGTACGGAATGCAGTAAGCTCTTCATCTTTTGGTTCCATGCGTATTTGGTTATAGCCCGATGAACCGTCCGTAAATGACATTGCCTCGTACCCAGTAGTAGCATCGATCATCAGTTCTGGAATGGGAAGCAGGAACTCATCTTTTGGACATGCATTATTAAGATCCCTAAAGTCAACACACACTCAAATCTGGCCATTTTTCTTCCTTACAGGGACAATACTTGAAACCCATGTTGGGTATTTAACTTCACAAATAAATCCAGCTTCGATGAGTTTGTTAACTTCTGTTTCAATCAAGGGAACCAAGTCCGGCCTAAAACGCCTTTGGGCTTGTTTAATAGGACGAGCATTATTTTTGACTGCAAGGTGATGGACTGCTACTTTCGGGTCCAAGCCAGGCATCTCTTTGTAACTCCAAGCAAAGACATCCCTGAACTCTTTGAGTAACTCAATATAAGTGTTCTCTTCATTAGCTTGAAGTAAAGCACTTAGGTAGGTAGGTCTTGGTTCTTCATCGGTGCCAAGGTTAACTTTTTTTAAGGCATCAACTGTCGTCTTTACTCCTTCTTCAAGTTCAGGTGGAGCATCTTTTGCATCTTCATCTTCATGAGGGTCCCCATCATCGAAGGATATGTGATAACACGGCGAAACATCCTCTAATTCCGCATTATCTTCCATTGAAGATGGAATGCCATTCTCGACTTGTACAGTAACATGATACGAAGAACCCACACTTTCTTTGTCTTCATCACGTTCCTTAGTATAGACCACATTATATGGCTTTACCTTTAGTACTTCTTTATACGAAACCATAAGTTTTGTTTGTCGCCTCATTCTAGAAGGAACCAAACTTTGGAAATCCTTAGAGATATCTTGGATTTTGGGTGAAGTGGGTGTTCTTATGCTTTGAAAATTTCTCCGAGACTTGTTCCCCTTCTTTAGTGGACCCAATCTTTCAAACACGGAGGTCCTCGTAGGTGATCTTCCAAGTCGATCAAAGACAGAAAGCTTGTTAGAAGCGGCTGATTCATCTTCTATAGTGATATATTTGTTGCTCTCCCTTCTTATTGAAATGCGCACTGGTAACGGTTGCTTGTATCCCAAACCTTCATGGTTGCCTCACTGCAGCTTCTGATGGGATTTTCCTTAACTTTGACGGCTTGTTCGGATTGTATCCAGCTTTTGCAAATAGCTTGTAAGAGTTAGGGTCAAAACCTTCATTTGTTCGCTTTGTAGGGAGTGCCACATCCTGCAAACGATTTTGGGCTACAAACCCTGCAAGCGGCATTGAGGACGACTTTACTGCCTCAATTCTTTTGACCGGAAGAGTTAACTCCTTTGGCATGTTGGTTTGGATATTATATGACTTGCCCTCGTCTTTCTTCCTTTTAGGGACATATTGGAGTGCGGGACTTACTTTCTTTCCATAGGACACAACACCCCCTTTATGAGATTTATTCATGTTGGCATGTACCTCCTTTGTAACAACTTTGGCTTTACCAATAGTCACCTCAGCTCTTTTAGTTATGGGTTCGTCATTCTTGCTTTTCATACCATCATCAGCTTTCAGCTCCTTCACAATGCGGTCCTTCAAGTAGAACTTTTCATCGGTGAAGTGTGACTCAGCCTCGGTGAATGGCTCATCATCATCAACTATTGTCTTCTCGACTTCAACCTCGTAGTATTTTAAACATTGATTTTAGGTAGATGAAACAACTTTATTCTCATGTATCCAAGGCCTCCCAAGCAAAACATTGTATGAAGTCTTCGCATTGATCACATGCAGCCATGCACTTGATTGCATATCTTCAATAGTGATTCCCAGCCTGATCGCGCCTATGGCTCTTTGCCCCCTTGGTTGAATCCTTGGATCATCACATGACTTTCTAAGAGTTCGTTTATGGGAATACCAAGTTCTTTCACAGTGTGGATTGGAAAAATGTTCACTGAGGATCCTCCATTAACCCAAAATCCGATTTACCCTTTCATCGCGCATATAGCCAACCATGTACAATGGGCGGTTATGAGGAGTGTCACCTAGCAAAAGATCGTCATTTGTGAACGTGAACTTTTCCTCACAAGAATTAACATCTTGTGGAGTGAACTCGATAGGCTTTTCCAAAGATGGTGCCAACGGTAGGCCATCACTCTTTTCTTCCTTTTTGTCAACGTGGCAACAAGAGGTATCAATGCCCTCATGGGAAATCTTCGTACGGAACCAACTTGGTAAAAACTCCTCCAAGGTCACTAGATTTCGTGGCTTTTGAGGGTGGTGCATCTCCACTTTTGCTTTCTTCAAATGCCTAACTGGATTCTTTTTCATTGGTCTTTTTACCATCATCTTCCTTGTTGCTTGTTCCACTGATTCTTTTCGTGGGCTACTTTTGTGGCACCTATGATGAGTCACCAACATCCAACCTTCATCATCATCAGGTTGGTTGACTTCAGCTTTGTCGCCCTCCAATAATTCTTCATTTTTACTTTCTTTAAAACCATATAATTCATCCGAACTAAATGAGCCAAAGGTGATAGAGGCTTGGTTTGCAATTTCTTTCTCGTCTTCAAGCACGATCTTCTTTTCGCAAGCCAAGTCCATGACTTTATCCTTGAAGACAAAGCACTTCTCTAGAGGGTGGCTTACTAGTCGGTGATATTTGCAGTAATTTGGGTCATTTGTTTTCCCAGCTTCATTTGGCCGCTTCATGTCTGAAAGCTCAATGAGATTTAACTCTAGGAGTTCTTCAAAGATAGCTGGCACATCGGAATCTAGAACTGGGTACTTTTTCTCTTGCATTTCTTTTAAAGTCAACTTTCCACTTGGCTTATCATGAAAAGAAGTGGATTTCATACTCTTCTTTTTGCTCACCTTTGTCGTGAACTTCATAGGTGATGTGTTGACATTCATAGCTTCTTTGCTTTCAGACTTGGGTATGAACTTGCCCCACTTCCTAACTTCTTGCTTGTCATTCCCTTTGCGAGGTTCATAGATGGGCAGCCTTTCATTTCCAGTAGAGGCCATGTCAATTCCATGTCATGGGCACGAGTTGCAAGTTCTTCAAGTGTGCCAGGCTTGATACTTTGAAAGAAGTAGCACAATCCCCAATGCATGCCTTGGATGCACATCTCTATGCCTAAAGCTTCAATAAGCCTATCTTTGCAGTTGAGGCTTGAATTCCTCCACCGATTGATAAAGTCGATAACTGGTTCCCCCTTTCGTTGACGAGTATTTGTAAGTTCTATCATACTCACAGTACGTCTCGTACTATAAAAGCGATTGAGGAACTCTTGCTCTAGTTGATCCTAGTTGTCAATATATCCAGCCTCAAGGTCCGTGTACCAGTCAAAAGCATTTCCTTTTAGCGAGCGGACAAACTGCTTGATGAGGTAATCTCTATAAGTCCCAGCATTGTTGCACATCTCCACGAAGTGCGCAACATATTGCTATGGGTTACCTTTACCATCAAACTGTTGAAACTTTGGAGGTTCATAGCCAGCATGCATCTTCAATATATCGACCCTTGCAATGTACGGCTTTGCATATGTAATGGAGGATTTGGAAGCAACTTCATATTTGTTCTTAATGGTTCCTTTGATGAACTCCTTCAGTTGATCGATTGGAATCATCCCCTCAGATGAGACAGGGATAGCCTTAGTTGATGCTGCTTGTCTTGGAAGAGAGTCACTCTCTAGAACTTCTGGGAGCTTGCCGAGTGCATGGGTAGATTCTTCTTGCATCAAGATTCCCACCCTGTCTGTTAGCTTGTCAATTCTAGCCACTTGATTTGCATGTATTTGTTCAAACCAGTGATTGCTTCCGTCAAGTTTGCCAACTGCTCCTCCATAGATGAAGTGTTTGTCACCATGGCTTGCATGATTGTCCTGGATAACGGAGAGTAGTATGGATTTTCACACAGATTGATCTTGGATTGGCTCACGCTATATGGTGTAAGTAGGGAGGATCCATCACCTGAAGCATCATCATCTTCCTTCATAGCAGAGTGCTTGGATCTGTAAAGGTCAAGCAGGGCAAGAGTTTTTTTGATCTTTTCAGCAACATCGCTTCCTCTTTCAGATGCGTTTGTGGCAGATCTTTCTCCTTTTGAGGATGAAGATCCGAAAATAGGGGTTGATGCGGATGACACGTAGGATGTTTGTTGTCCTAAAGAGCTTGCTTTGCTCCTCGTAACTGGTCCAAAGCTTCCAAATGTGACATCGAGGATGCTTTCCACATCAGTATAGAACTTGGAGTTAGCAGCCTTGGTGGAAGTTGAAACAGAATTGATTTTCTTTGAAACCATTTCAATGTTCTTGAACTTGGTTGATTGAAAAGCTGAGATGAAAGGTAGAGATTATCCCACTGGGCGTGCCAGAATTTGTAGACAATAAATTTGCGTCGAGATAATAAAATCAAGATCGAAAATATCGCAACAATTGTAGTATTTATTTTGAATATTTGAGTGTTACAATCTCTATGAATCCTCTGATTCTTCTTTTCAATGGTAAATAAATTCAAGGGCCTTTGGGCTTAATCTTGAATCTATGTTTGTTGCCATGAACGATCATCTTGTTCTTGAGCTTGAGCTTGATTGCTTAGACTTGAACTTGATTTGGTCTTCGTTCTTGAGTTTGAACTTGATTTCTTGAACTTGAACTTGATTGCTTGAAGCTTGAAACTTGTAGAGAAATTTGCGGTGTTTGATCCACGAGCTCTCTCTTGCTTTTTGTTATAACTTCTGGTGTCTTTTATGAGTTATGAAGACCCCTATTTATAGTTGTGGAAGGGAAGAGTTGTGATAAGAACAAACTCTCTCTGACCAATCAAATTGAAGGGTGACATGGCCGCATTTGATTGGCCAGAACATGTCACTTGCACAGGTGGCGCGATTTCATTGGCCTTTCAGTGTGACTGGACATGCCTTGTCATTTTGACATGTGGCATGGTCCTATTGGCTCTTCCATTTGACTTGGCTCGCCATGTCATTCGACACGTGACACCAAACTGGGCTTCTAGGAAGATGTCATCTTGGGCTTAATGAAATGGGATCATAATTTTAGCCCAATTAAATGGGCTAGCCCAATAATATTGGACTTGTACAATTAATCCAATTATATTAGCCCAAAATATTTATTCGGACTAATATATTTAAAATATAATTCAAATTATTTATTGAATTTGAATTCATTAAATTTTACATACCTACACCGCGCTACAACTAATTCTATATTAACAATCGTCTCCTTAAACGTATAGTTTTTTTCTCCTTGAAAAAAAAAATGATGCCAAATAAGTTTATCTTACGATGTGTTTTATGTGGAGAAAAATATTTTTTGAATAATATTTTCCAATTTTCCTATATTTTGCTGGCCGAAATATTTTTTGAAAAATATTATATATAGGAAAACAAGTTCGTTAAAAAAAATAGGAATATGGGTTCCGTAATAGAGATTAGGGAAAGTAGATTCTAATACTCTATACTCTATAGTGATTGCCTCCTCCCCACCCAAAATATTTTACCCCTAGCAGCTTTGGCCCCACCCTCGCCTCCTGCTCCCACCCTCCCAACCCCTCCCCACCCAACCACCCTAAAAGTAATAACTTTATAATCAATAAAATGATGGTTACTATTTTTTTAATTTAATTTAAGTTTAACTCATTAGATTCAGTAATATATTAATGCACATAATATCTTGAATGATACAGAAGAAGAAAAAATTATCACATAATCGGTTGAATTTTTTTTTTCAACTACATTCTAAAACTAGTAATTTCTATTAGTTTTCACATTTGCCCCATCCTTGTAGCTATATTATTTAATTTAGGTGTAAATTTGTAGACTTAGTGATCTTTCATAAAAAAAATATTTACATAATGTAAAAGAATATATTGAACAACGAAAATTCATCAAATCACAATTTGTTTTACAGTAATGAGAAATCTGTTAAAAGAATTATCGCAAAAGAAATCAAAATAAGTACATGCATAACATCATAAACCAAAAGAAAAATTTGTGTTGTAAAGTCAGGGCCGACTATAATGTAGTTAATAAGACTTGTGCCTTAGGCCCCCAAATTTGGGGGGCCTATTTTTCAAAAATAATAAGTTTTATAGGTATTTAAACAAAATAAAATATAGTACTTTTATTGCAAAAGTAAACTTTTTCCATAAAAGGAAAGAAATTTTCTTAGATATATAAATAAAGTAACCGTTTGACTTACTAGTATGAATAGTTTTTTTTAACGTGCGAATTAAAATTGATTTAACAAGGAAAATGGTGCAAGTAGAAGATATTATATACTCAATCAAACAAAAAGGCTTAATTCTTTTCCAAATGTTTATAGTTCTTATAAATATTAATAGTTCTTATAATAGTTGCATCAACGGAAAGAAATTTTTTAAAATTAAAATTAATAAAATTTTAGCTACGTTCAACAATGTCACAAGAAAGTTAAATGAGTTTGCTAAATTATCAATTGAAAAGAGTTACTGAAAGAAATCAATTATAAAAAAATATTAATTATTTTTTATTTCAAAAAGCTAGAAAAATGGACTTCAAATAAAAATATATATTATAATCATAAAAAAAAAATTAGACCTCATATTATACTTTGGCTTTAAGCTATATGTGTGCTTGAATCGCCTATATATAAAGTCAAATATCAAGAAAGGTTTCCGAAATTATCCCTTTATTTAACTTAGGAGCAAAATCATGGACTTGGTGGCCTTTTTAAAAATTGTTTGATTTAATCACCACTACGCCCATTTAATTGCCCATTTAATTTTGGGAAAAGCATAGAAATAGCTAATCTAAATACAAACTTACCAACCTCTAGCCTAAAATTAGACACTTACCAAAAGTAGCCCAAAATTAGAAATACACGTAATGAAGGATTCTTTTATCCGAGAATCAAGCTAAAGATCTTCCTTCCTTCCCTGTTTTTTCAAGCGTATCAATTTAACATATCACGACATTATCTATCTCTATAAATCACAACATTCTCTCTAAAAAAATTCTCAAAATCACTCAAAATCGATCAATTTTACTATATACCTTCGCAATTTCTGTGTAAATACAGCTTTTGCAATTTCTGTGTAGAAGGAACTATGAACTGCAATTAAAATCAATCAAGGAATTAGTGAGTTTTGAACTAATTTCAACTACTTCAATGGCGAATTTACCAATTTTAATTCAGTATGGTGGCCGATGGAATGTTGACAACAGCTTTGTAGATTATAATGCAGATGCTGTAATAGTTACTCCAAATGTAAATTTTGAAGATTTTGTAGACGTGATTTTAAAACAACTTATGATAGATACTTCATTGAATGATATTGAAATCATATACACTATCTAAAATAGTTTTCTGCCAGTGATACACAATAGTACGGGTATATGTGTATATCTTGAGCTGAAAAAAGCTCAAAATTTATAATGTATCCCCTTTGTATAACATCGAGTGAAAAGGATACAGATATGATCCGCTACAATTCCAATTCTGCTGTGATTTCCTCAGAATGTGCACAAAGCTCAGTTGTAGAGGAGAGATACAATGGCGATACAATTAAGATGATCGAGTTTGGGAATGGAGAAGAATGGAATGATACAGAAGCATAATTATGTAGAAAATAAGTTGTTGCTTGTAAGTATGTGGCTGTACACTTTTAAGTTGTGGTTGTTCTAGTACTGTATAGTTGTTGTATTTTTTCATCTAGTATTGTTGATGGTAGTGTCTATCACTATATATCATTGTATTTCATGTCGCTCTGTTTATTGATGGAAAAGTTTATATCCTTGTCGTAGGTACTTCCTAGTATGCATCAACAACAACTGTGATTGGTATTTTAAGTCTTCGAGCCTGAAAAAAGCAAACGTTTTCAAGGTCAGAAATTTTAGCAAAGTGCACTCATGCCCCCTGAAAGACAGATCTTACACACAACGTCAAGCTACTGCAAAACTCATCGGCAGTCTTCTGATGGACAAGTATAAAGTTCCAAAAATAAAATACACTCCTAATGACATAATTGGAGACATGAACAAGCAATATGATCTTCAGATGACATATATACAAGCATGGAGATCGCAAGAATATGCAGTTCAAGTACTGAGAGGGAACCCGAGTAAATCATATGAAAAGCTGCCAAGATACTTTTATATGCTGGTTCTTACAAATCCTCTGGCGGTGGTAAGTTTGAAAAAAATAGAGTAAGACTTGTTCATGTATACTTTCGTTGCACTATATCCGTCTATAAAAGGATGGTATTATTGCAAACCAGTTGTTGTTGTAGATGGAACCTTTCTTAAATCGACATATAGAGGAACATTATTGATATCATCAACACAAGATCCAGCAGGTAATATCCTACCACTCGCATATGCCATAGTAGATGCAGAGAATAATGCTTCCTGGGAGTGGTTTTTTGCAATATTCAAGGATGCATTTGGGGAAGGATGGAATATGCATAGTCTCGGACAGGCATGAAGGCATTGAAAATGCAGCGACAACATTGTATCCACAAGTACCTCATTGTGTCTGCATATGGCATCTATGGAATAATGTAAAAAAATTACAAAAAAAATCATTTGCTGCTCAAAGACATATTCTTTGCTATGGCCAAAGCATACACAATTAAGAAGTTTGATTACCACATGGCAGAGGTAGAGAAAATTGATAAGAGGGTTAAAGATTACTTAATGAATGTTGGGTATGAAAGATGGTCGAGAGCACATTCCACTATCAGATGGTCCAGAGCACATTCCATTATTACCAGAACATTGACGATGACTTCAAACATTGCGGAGTCGATCAATGCAGCGCTCAAGGCTGCTAAGGAACTCCCAGTACTGCCTTTTCTAGACTACATAAGGCAACCTAAAGAATGCAGTAGAGTCATTCACTGATCTTGGAAAAAAATATGATACAATGTTGATGGACAATCTTGAATTGTCACATCAGACGAAAGTATGACTGGAATCTGTAGATACTTGCGCATAGAATATGTAATCATGCCGAATTCACTGATCTGTTATATCTTGAACCCTTTGTGTGATTTCGTTAAACTAGTGTCCACCTGCACAAAAGCAAAGACTTTCAATTTAATGTAGCATTTATGCCTACCCCACTCCTGAAATATTGGTTGGTTTGACATGATATTAAGCTATTTTGAATCTTGCAAGCTCTCTAGTATATGTATTTTGAGGGCATATTCTTTGTCACCACTAATGATAGTTGATAAATTTTGTAGGTGACCCCTTCGACGAGTTACTTATATTCAATACTAGACAAGGGTAAGCAGAGAATTAGGTTTCTAAAAGATCGAACTTGCAGCCATAGAAGGTTTCAGTTAGATAAGTTGCCATGTACACATGCTTGGTTAGTATTAAAATACAAATATATTGATCACATTGGGTATTGCTCGGTGTACTATGCCAGGAAGTACCAATTGAAGACCTATGAAATTTCAATTTATCCAGTTCCTGATGAAAGCTCATGGGAATTCCTGCAGATGTTCTAAATGAAAAAATTTTGCCACCAAATGTGACAAAAACAATAGGAAGGCCAAGGAAAGGGAGGTGCAAGCCAATATCTGAAAGGGAACAAAAAAGATCGATTTCATGGGAACAGTGTGGAGAAGGTCACAATAGGAAAACTTGTAGAAATAATCCAAAGAGAGGTTGAAGTATGTAAAATTTAGAATTACTTGTTATTTTACTTTACTGAATATCATAGAGATTTAGCAATATATCAAGAACTATATCATTGTATAATGTCATTTGAAGTTTAGATATAAATAAATATTTGACCTATCATTTAAAATCGTGTTGCAAGTTTATATTATACATCTGTTTGATTAAAAAGAATTTATATCAGCTATGTATCATCTATGTATCGCTTGTGCATCACATTTGTATCATCTATGTATCGCTTGTGTATCACCTATGTATCTTTGTGTATAGGCTCTTACTCATGCATGTATTTATGTAGTAACAAAGCTAACTAATGGAAAACAGTCATAGCAGCTAGAAAACGATGCAAATAGTTTTAGAAATTTGCAAATAAGAGTGGATTTATCAATACATATTTGAAAACTGTGTATCATATGTGTATCATATCTGTATCATCTATGTATCATACGTGTATCTGCAAGAGACAATGTATCACAAACTACCATATATTTTTCATATCTATAATTCACAATACAAAATCAAGGGAGAAAACACCAAAATAAACTGAACTGCAACAGTCCAATATCACACTGAAACTCATTAAACCTTTATAACAGAGCAAACATCTCATTTGCCATACAATTCTTAAAAGTATTCATAAAATTCAAACATAAATAAATCTGATCCGTCTTACAACAATGACAATATAACAAAACAGAATATAAAAACAAAATTATAGAGTTCATCCTACAATAATGAAAAAAGTAACTACTTCTTCTGCTTCCGCGACTTATTCTGTCGACCAATAATCTCATCATCACTTTGCGCGTTCAGTTCCATCTTTTTTCTAGCATAATCCCACAAGAGAGCACCAAATCTATACCGGTGTGCATAGGTATTGAATTTTTTAGGAGGCGTCTTGCCCTTAATGAAATACTCGAAAAATGATGTCACAAATACACCGCAATCATTGCAAAAATAAAAAGAACAACAACTATCAAACTGCAAAATCTAAAAACAAGACAAATTGTGTTGAAAGAAATTCATACGCTTCGACTTGTTGAGGCAATCCTTCAACCAGTTTTACATCAAAAGGGGTAATCAAGTATTTTGATTAGTATACACCGGTGCACCAATTAATATCTTTATTATTTAAATAGAAATGCGTGTGCACGAAAACTGAGGCAGCAACACAGAATACTTGGCCATGGTCTTATGAACTTTGGCTTGATGAGCAGCTCCACCGCGCATAGAGTCATACACATAAAGGCACCTATCCTTGAAGGATATCACAACCATTATCCAATGCCATTGTTCTGCAATATTAATTGGCATTAAGACATGCTCGACAGTGCACCATGGAACATTGGCATCCAAGACAAACCCCTGAATATACTCTGCAATAACATGTTTTGGATTGCGCATATCACTGTCTCCATCTGTATCAATAAACGCCTACCACAACTCATTAAGTTTCTCGTCGAAGTACCAATCTGTGGTGATGAATGTTACAGGTAGGTCTTTGTCATACTTCCCCTTCTTCCTCAGATAATTGAACAAAACATCAATATGCTAAAACAAAATATAACAAATAACTAATCACTAAAGCTTGTAAGCTTTAAACAGCTACGTTTTCTCAAACCAAAATAACAGAAAACAAAGGAAAATGAATGCTCACTGCTATCTCTTGTGCCAGGAAATAGCAATTAATAATTTGTTCTAACTTAAGAGGACTGAGTGTTCATGTGTACACTGGCTAAAATTTTGAAAAAAAATACTACAAAAGTAAATTCTTATGTACCGAGTCGTCCAAGGGCTGACCATTATATGCCAAAGTATAAAACCAGTTTTTGTCTTCCACATGAAATACACCAAGATCATAAGCAGGATTGAGTTCACTAACATGCTTCGGGTAAATTTCATTCCTGGTAACATATATACACAAAAGAGTACAGTGATTTGATATAAAATAATGCAATAAGTGACAATATATTAAAATATAAAACTGAAAAAACCTAGAAGTTGGAAACATACTTCTTTCTGTACTTCCCTTATTTGACCCACGCAACAAATACATTCAACAAAGAGCTATTAACGCCAGTCCCGATTTTTCTTTGAAAAGGATGCTTAATAGCATAAATTTGCTTTTTTTCTTTCTCTACAACAACACCAGTACTGGAACTTGAATCAAACATCGTTTTCTATTTATTAAAAGAAAAAAGAGAGAAAAAGAAAAAAAAGGTAAAATCATGGGATGTGAGAAACGAGAGGAAAGAAAAGAGTGATAATTAGAAGGGAAAAGAGGAAGGAAAATAAGAAAGCAAGTGCTAGAAAAGCAAAGAAAAGAGAGGTAGAAATGAGCAAATTGGGATGATGTCAACTGACCTTTGCACCCTCGAAGTCATTTTAGAATCGATAACTGTGGCTAGGTGCATTGCATATAAAGTGAGATTATCTTATGTTCAATGCCCTAACGCTAACGTAATGGATTCACTTTGTTATATTTGTAGCAGAAGGATGGTTGCTTTGTGGTTTTAAAGTAGTAACTCTTATCTACAACACAAAGTCAAAAGGCAATGGCAGACAACAATAGAACTGAGTTAGTTGATACCGGTGCTCGAAAGCAGTTGGTTGAATAGGGTAATGGGTTGGTTGAAGAGGTAAAGATGTTGAGACAACACATGGCGGACATGTATCAGGCTTGGATGACTGGGAAGGAACCACCCCTGCCACCACCTAGATTCATAAATGCTACCCTTACCCAAACTCCGGATACAGTGCCAGATGATCCTCCCTACTCTCCAGATCCACCCGCTTATCATAGCTTTCCCAACCACCCTGGTAGCTCCATCACTCGTCCTCCAACTATATTTTCCCAAAAGTGCCCTCCCGTCACATCCACTAATCCCGACAATGAACACCCACTCAAAGCTCATGATGCTCTATATTACCCCTTAGAGGTTGCCCACAAGGTTCCCAACTCATACAAGCAGGGAACGCAGGATGAGCCCCATGTCGAAAACGAAAATTTCACAAAAAGAGAAGGGCGAGATGGGATACCCAAGAGGGAGAAAGGCATAGAATAGTCCTTAAAGAACAAGAAAGGAATGGGAGACCAGAGTAGCATGGCTTACAAAGAACTGTCTGTGTCCTGTGACGTTCGCCTGCCCGCGGGATTTAAAGTGCCAAAATTTAACTTGTATGATGGGTGTGGAGCCGGTAGCCCACCTGAGGGTTTATTGCAGTGAAATGAGAAACGTTGGAGAGAAAGATGACTTGATGATGGCATATTTCAGTAAGAGCTTGACTGAGGCAGCTTTGGAATGGCATAATCGTCAAGATGTTGATAAGTGGCCTACATTAGGTGACATGGCTCAAGATTTTGTTCGATACTTTCAATACAAATCAGGCGTTACCCCAGACCGCTCCTCCCTATCTAAAATGAAAAAGAAGTCGGAGAAAATCTGTAGAGATTTTAGGCTCAGATGGAGGGAGCAAGCTGCTCGAGTCAGTACCCCGATTGGTGAAGAAGAAATTGTTGAGCTTTTCCTACAAGCCCAGGGGCCCACCTACATCAGTCATTTGATCCCGGTCTTGGGAAAGCCTTTCAATAATGTGTTAAAAATGGGGGAAATGGTAGAAGAGGGAATCAATTCAGGCAAAATTATGAGTTGTTTGGCATTGAAAGATACTAAGGAAGACATTCAGAACATCCCAGTAAGTTTGGGTGAAAGAAATAGAAATAGAAAAGAAGATCTGATGAGCCTTCCTGTTCAACACTTCTAGCCTCGACATAGTCCCCATGGATATCATTGTGCACCAGATGACCCTCCCCAATGCTATTTCTCTCCACAGAACTCCCAAAGTTGTACATCACTTTACCCAGCTCCAAAAATGCCTATCTAACCCCACGAGCCTACCGAAACCCCCCTGGATCGGGTTTCCGGCCCAATCAAGCATTTAAGAATGAGAGGTTGCGAAAGAAGAAAACCTACACTCCATTGGGAGAGTAATATGCCAATCTGTTCTAGAGGCTAAGGAATTTGGACATGTTGAAGCCAATTCAGATAAAAATGTCAAACCCTCTTCCAAAGAAGTTTGATTTTTCTCAAAGGTGCTCATATTGCTCAGATGCCTCGGGGCATGACATAGAGAAGTGTTGGAATCTTAAGAATGCAATTCAGAAGCTTATTGATGCTGTCATGACCCTAGTTCACCATTCGTGAACATGTCATGGCGGCACCTAGTCACTATGAGTAGGTAAGCCTGACAGTGCGAAAACAACATCATTTGCGGAAAATAATAAATAAAAACTGGATAAGCTTAAGGAAAACTGTATATAAATGTCGCTCGGCATATACAACTCAACATCACAAGTCTGAAACAACAATCTCAAATCCAGAAACTCACGGGCAACACAGACTATAGAAATGTATAATAAAGGCTCTAAAATCCGAAGCGTCTACATCAAAGAAAGACAGGAAGCTAAGTACTACAAGATAGATTAAGAGGGAGACTCTTCGGTCTGCAGACGCGGCAGATATACCTCAAGTCTCTGTAGCTCTCCCTGATCACTGATAATGTGCCTGAGAGGAGGTACCTGGATTTGCACATAAAAAACATGCGCAGAAGAGACGTGAGTACACACAGCGGTACTCAGTAAGTGCCAAGCCTAACCTCGGTCGGGTAGTGACGAGCAAGGTTAGGGACCTACTAAAGTAAACATAATAATAATAATGTACCGTATGAAAATAGGTAGAATAATGGAAACAATAGCGAAATAAGACAGAATCTACAAGTCAACAACAAATAATCGAAATAAGAATAAACACAGAAAAGTACAGCTCAATACCAATGATCCCATGAGGATCTCCCAGGATACCGTCCTGTAGTCCTTTCTCACTGTCCAGTGGATCTCTCGGGATACCGTCCCGTAGTCCATCATATATGTATGTCCAAAGGATCTCCCGGGATACCATCCTGTAGTCCTTTCTCACTGTCCATTGGATCTCCCGGGATACCGTCCCGTAGTCCATCATATATGTATGTCCGAAGGATCTCCCGGGATACCGTCCCGTAGTCCAACTATCAATGTGCACGGGGATCTACTGGGAATCTAACCTGTAGTCCCAAAGTAAATGTGCAGGGGGGATCTATTGGGAATCGAACCCGCAGTCCCAAAGTAAACAACAAGGGGAGAGCTACCGGAATCCCACATCCGTAGTCCCAAATAAATACACAACAATATCCAGAGAATAATCGTAAACGGAATTAAACACCAAGGCAACAGGGAAATATAGCCTAACATGCTTCACGTAATGCAACAAGGTAAATTAAGCAAGAAAACCAATTAAGTCAGCTAAACATACTTTTCTAGGCTATCACAGGCTATACGGCAAGTAAACAAGCAAGTAAGAAAGGAATAACAACTTGATCATTTTAAGTAGAAACCGGGTGTTCAACAATTAGCACAAGTACGCGCTTGTCACCTCACGTACAAGGCACTCAATCATCAAATAACAAGTCCTAAGGGGAGAAGGTCCCCCACATAAAGTTAGACAAGCCACTTACCTCGAACCGACTCAAACTCAAGTAGGAACCACACCTTTGCCAAGAGTATCCGACTCCAAAAGGCCCAAATTTATTCAATTCAATTACATATCGTAAATAACATTGCAAATAACTGATTTCACTACTAAATTTAAAGCTAGGGCACAAAAATAGGTAAAATAACCAAAACGCCCCTGAGGCCAACGCCTCGGAATTGAATAATTTTTGCATTTTCAGAACCCTCGTACTCTCACGAGTCTAACCATATAAAATATCCCAAATCGGAGGTCAAATACCCCCTGAGAACTCAATAGTTTAGCCTATGAAGTTTCACCCAATTTTTCCAATTTTTGATCCTCAATTCGAATTTTAGTGATGGATTTAACTACATAATGATGAAATGTAACTAGAAGGGATCAAAGAAACGTTACCCAATAATCTCCTCTTCAAAGCCCTCTCAAAATCGTTCTTCCCCGAGCTCACGTTGATTTTTCTAACTTTTGAAAACTAACCCTCGAAATCCTTTTTTCTGAACAGTGGTTTTCGCATCTGCGGACAAGGGACCGCTTCTACGGACCAAGTGCAGCTTTTACGGACCAAGTGCCGCTTCTGCGGCTTAGCCTTAAGTGAACAGTTCCGCATCTGCGGATCCCTTTTCGCAAATGTGAACCGCTTCTGCGGTCCAGCCTCCCGCTTTTACGAAATCTGAAGGCAAGGCTGAAATTCGCTTCTGTGGCTCCGCACATGCGGAACCCAAGCCGCAGGTCCGATTTTGACTGGTACCAGTACCTTCAGCAAATCTCCCAACTCCAAAATCTTTCCGCCAATCATCCAAAATCATCCCGAGGCCTCTGAGACCTCAACCAAAAGCATCAAATCACCTAATACCCTATTCGAACTTGTACCAATCCTTAAAACACCTCAAACAACACCGGAAACCCGAATTAATCGAAGATTTAAGCCTAAGAACTTCAAATTTCTTCCAAATACATTTTCGATCAAAAACGTAACCAAAACACATCTGAATAACCTAAAATTTTGCATAGATGTCCCAAATGACATGACGGTGCTACAGCAACTTTTGGAATTCCATTCCGACCCTTGGATAAAAAACTCACTATCCGACCGGAAACTTAAAAAATTCAAACTTCGGCATTTCAAGCCTAAATGAGCTACGGACTTCCAAAATACATTCCGAACACGCTCCAACCCCGAAATCACCTAACGGAGATAACAGAACCATCGGTTTTCCATTCTAAGGTCGTTTTCACTCTGTTCCGACTACTAACCACTTTCCAACACTTAAGCTCTCATTTAGGGACTAAGTGTCCGAGAACTCTCCGAGACCCAATACCGAACGTCCCGACAAACCAAAATAGCAGAAATGGACTTAGGGGAAGCAGTTAATGGGGAATCGGGGCGTAAATTCCAAAAATGACCGGCTGGGTCGTTACATCCTCCTACACTTAAATATTCGTTCGTCCTCAAACGAGCATAGAGAACATACCTGAAGTGGTGAAAAGATGAGGGTATCGGTTGCGCATATCTGACTCGATCTCCCAAGTCGCCTCCTCGGCCGGCTGACCCCGCCACTGTCACACCTCCTTTTTTACACACCTACCCCGAAGGATAAATGTATAAGGGAGTTTTTCCATTTAAAGTGACATTATTCGAAATGGGATTATTTATTTGTTTTTAGAGTCTCCACTTGGGATAGGATTGGCTTTTGGTGTCCCAAGTCATCGATTCACTTGAATCCCAAATCGAGGAAAATTTTGACTTCCTAGTTGGAGTCTGCGAACCAGAAATTCTGTGTAAGGAATTCTGTTGACCCGAGGGAAGGTATTAGGCACCCCCGGATCTCGTGGTTCTAGCACGGTCGCTTAAATTATTATAAATGGCTAAAATCTGATTTTAAACATATCATCCTATAGTTCAATTTTAAGACTGCTTACCGCTTTTAATTAATTTTTAGGAAATTGAACGTCGTTTAAAACATGTTTTCGGATCACGTCACATGAAATGCACCCGGATCCTTGACACATTCTCATTCAACGTTTTGGGTTTCATGGAATGCACACCCGTATTTAAGAGGGTAAAATTATTAAAAGCGCGCCTAAAGCGACTAACAGGTTATTATTTTCAAGAGGCCGTGAAATTCGCTAAACGGCATGCCCCGAATTCTAAGTATTTTAATATAAGTGTTATTTGAGGGCCCCACAATATATGTTTTGTTCGGCGAGGCTCGTCTCATTTTTATTTTAAGGTCAGTCTAAGGCAGCTATGATTTTTATTTATTATTTGTCTCTAAAGGCTAATTGATTTTCATTTATAAATTCAAACCTCAAGTTCAAGTCCGAATTCAAACAAAAGGGAGGACCCTCCTAATTTGAACCCGCCACCTAATTTGAAATCCAAATTTATATTTGCGAATCAATCCCCATATTCCTACTAAATGTTTAAAGAGCTATTTCATGCCTTTAAAAATGAATCTTGTAGTCAATCCGAGCTGGGCTTCCATAGCCTATCCACAGGACCGCCCCACTTCTAAAATTCAACATGTATTTTTGTGACCTGGGCCTGACGGCTGGTCCATTCCAAGTCAAATTTCGGGCGTTGCACGATTGGGCTGCCAATTGGCCCAAACTGTCTTTTAAATTGAGGTGAACGCCCCAAAGCCCAAGGTCCGTTTATGAATGGCCGTCGCAATAAGTTGCAAAAACGAAACTAGAACTAATGAATGCCAACACCATTTAATTACCAATTGCATCTAAGTACTATTCCAAACTTAGATCTCATTTTAACAACTGGAGACGAGAGGAATTTAAACACAAGGATGTGATTCAATTAGGCACTCATGATTAGTTTCAGAGCAAACAACCTATTGAATTCAACTTGCAGATGTATCAACCTAGTCGAACCTCCCTGACTTAATAATAACAAAATCTAATTGGGTATAATACTAAACTAGCCTATAATACTACTGAATAATTCCACAAATTGGTAATACCAACAGTCCCAATCATACAGCCAAGTTCATGTATATAAACATCAATGCTCAAACTACACTAAGCATGCAAACTAAATAGCACAAATCAACAGGTATAACTTTCAAGAGCAACTGAGGGAGCCATTTTATTGCATGTCCATGTCGAATCAGCCTCAATACAATCAGGACAGTAATGAGTACCTGGTTTTTGAATTACAGCAAGAGAAGAAAAAGTCAGCAGCAGGCAATGAGCTCACAACAGCCAAAACCAGTCCAATTATTCAGGGATGTTTAAAACAAAACAAAGTCCAAGCACCCGACCATAAATCAACTTAAATGCATCCAAATAGACCCGGAATACTCCAAAATGCTTCAGCAAACCCAAAACTCAAACAAACCAGTTTAATTGAACCCAAAGTTACTCGAAATTACACCAAACTACCTCTGAAACTTTCAATTATCAAAATTGAACTTAGGAAATGCAGATTAGTAGCTCAAAGTTGAAAATTCTCTTAAAATTTAATGGAACAGTAGCTATTTTTGGGATTTTTGAAGTTTTTGTTTTGTTTTTGGTTCTTTGAAATTGAGTTCTTACTTCAGATCAGAAAAAACTAATGAGAGAGTTTTGGGGAGACTATCTCACTCAAAAAATCGACCCTGAGCAAGGTAAAGTGTCTGCCTTTTATAGGCACAAGGAGTGAGTATCAGCTTTTTCTAAGGTCTTTTTTTTAATTTCAGTTTAGTCCCTTATTTTAAAACTTACTACACAAGTAACTATCTCTATTTTCAGAAACATATACTAAAACCACATTCTAGAATAATCTAAAAGGTTCCAGTATATTCCATTATCTTCCTACTCAGTTNCAAACAATAACCAGCCAAAACTAACACAAACATACTAATTGCACTGAATTTAGAGCAGAGTCAATGAACAATAGATCAATTAAAAGAAAATGATGCTAACGGGGAGAAACAGTTAACACGAATCAAAACTACTTTAAACAATACTGATTTATTAATATCAAAGATAAACTAAACTCGTAATAACTGGCGAAAATAAGAACACAAAGGGAAAAACAAAACTCATTGATAAAGAAACTCCGGCCAGGTTCTAATCTTCAAATTCGACCATTTCCGGCGGCGTTTCGGCTTTGTTGATGACCAAATCTTTACGAAGGAGGCCCAGAGACCCTATAGTGTTAATTGCATGCATTTGGGCATTTCAGGGTTTTGGCCGGAAAACCTAAAAAATAAAATTCGAAGCTTCCCGGCCATGTTTGAGGGGTGAGGCTACGGGGGTTGGGTAAAGGATGATGAGCCGATACTAAGGTGTTAATTTGGTGCCATTTGGTCAAGGTGGCGTCGTGGCCGGAAAACTTTGATTGATTATTCGAGACTTTTGACTGCGATTCGAAGGGAACCAGTGGTATGGCTGGAAAGAGGGGACCAAGGAGACTCATGGGTGTATTTCTAGTGGCCGTTGGCATAGGTAACGTTCGCCGCCGGCGATGGTTCCGGCGATGTCACATGTTCAATACGAGGAAGACTAAGACTGTCTCTATGGTTATGACCGGACTTTAGGATAGTTATATTAAAACGTAAGAATCATTGTGGACCGTTGGATCCGGGCAAATCAATGGCTATGATTGAGTGACAAGGAAACGACGTCGTTTTGGGATTTAATGAATTGGACCGGGTGAGGTATTCAATTGGGCTGGGCGAGTGACTTTGGTAATTTGGGCCAGGGAATTTAATAAAAATTGGCCCAAATTCGATTATGTAAGACCAACTCTTTATTAAAGCCTTCCTCTTATTTTCTTTTATTTCCTTTTTATTTCTTTTACTTATTTTTGTATTTTATTTATTTATTTATTTATTTTTCGTTAAAAATGCAAAAAATTAAAATGAAACCTAATTTATTTCCAAAATTAAGCTAATTAATTCCTAAAATTGTTTAAAGTCTATTTCGTGACAAATTTATCAATTAACAATTAAAAATGCAAAAGTGGACTATTTTTGTTATTTTCTTTATATTTTGTTCTAGAAACAACTTAAACACTAATTAATCCTAAAATATGAAATCAGATCCTAAATGCAAATGTCATGCGTATTTTTTATATTTTTCATATGAATTGAAATGCACAAATAAAATGCAAACAATTAATAGGAAATAACACAAAATTCACAAAAGTATAAAATAATGAAAGAAAATTTTTTTTGTTTGAATTTTTGGGAATAATTCATGTAGGGCAAAAATCACGTGCTCACAGCCACTGAACCTTTACTGAAGCAATGTTCTTTGACTTCAACTTTCTGACCTGCCTGTCCAATATAGTCACTGGCTCCTCAACATAGGATAGGTCCTTGTCCAACTGGACTGAAGTGAAATCCAACACGTGCGACGGATCACCGTGATACCTCCGGAGCATCGAAACATGAAATACCGGATGAACCCTAGCCAAACTGGGAGGTAAGGCAAGCTCATAAGCAACCTCCCCCAACTCACCTCAAAATCTCAAAAGGGCCAATAAATCTCGGACTCAACTTCCCTTTCTTCCCAAATCTCATGACGCCCTTCATAGGCGAGATCCGAAGTAGAACCCGCTCACTAACCATATAGGAAACATCATGAACCTTCCGGTCCGCATAACTCTTCTGTCTAGACTGGGCTGTACGGAGTCTGTCCTGAATCACCTTAACCTTCTCTGCCGCATCCTAAACCAAATCAGTGCCCAATAGCCTGGCCTCACCCGTCTCAAACCAACTGCATCTCCTACCATATAAAGCCTCAAACGGCGCCATCTGAATGCTGGACTAATAACTATTGTTGTAAGCAAACTCCGCCAGTGGCAAGAACTAATCACAAGACCCTCCAAACTCAATCACACATGTACGGAGCATATCCTCAAGAATCTGAATAGTGTGCTTGGACTGTCCATCCGTCTGGGAGTGAAATGATGTGCTCATCATCACCCGAGTACCTAACTCCTGCTGAACGGCTCTCCAGAATCATGATGTAAACTGAGTACCTCTGTCCGAAATAATAGAAACTGGAATGCCATGCAGACGAATAATCTCCCTAATATAAATCTCTGCCAACCGCTCCGATGAATAAGTAGTACACACGGGAATGAAGTGTGCGGATTTGGTCAGCCGATCTACAACAATCCAAATGTCATTGAACTTCTTATCAGTATGAGGTAGTCCAACTACAAAATCCATGGTGATCTTCTCCCATTTCCACTCCGGAATCTCCATCTGCTGAAGTAACCCACCCGGTCTCTGGTGCTCAGCCTGCACTTGCTGGCAGTTGAGGCATATAGCTACAAAACCCTCTATGTCCTTCTTCATCAGCCTCCACCAATAGTGATGTCTCAAGTCCTGATACATCTTCGTGGCACCTGGATGGATGGAATACCGTGAACTATGAGCCTCTGTCAATATCAACTCCCGAATATCATCAATGTTAGGTACATAGATCTGACCCTGCATCCTCAATACCCCGTCATTTCCAATGGTCACATCTCTAGAATCGCCATGCTGAACCGTGTCCCTGAGGACAAGCAAATGAGGGTCATCATACTGCCACTCCCTGATATGATCGAACAATGAAGACCGAGAAACCACACAGGCTAGAACCCGACTGGGCTCCGAAAGATCCAATCTCACAAACTGACTGGCTAATGCCTAAACATCCATCGCCATAGGTCTCTCTGAAGCTGGTAAATATGCCAAACTCCCCAAACTCTCCGCTTGGTGACTCAAGGCATCGGCTACCACATTAGCCTTGCCTGGCTGATAAAGAATATTAATATCATAATCCTTCAGTAACTCCAACCACCTCTTCTGGCACAAGTTTAGATCTTTTTGCTTGGACAAGTGCTGTAAACTCCGATGATCCGTGTAAATCTCACAAGGCGCGCCATGCAAATAATGACGCCAGATCTTCAAGGCCTGAACAATAGTGGCTAACTCAAGGTCATGGACAGGGTAATTCTTCTCATGTATCTTCAACTGTCTGGACGCGTAGGCAATCACCCTACCGTACTGCATCAACACCGCTCCAAGTCCAACCCGTGAGGCATCACAATAAACTGTATAGGACCCCGAACCAGTAGGCAATATCAAAATAGGGGTTGTAATCAAAGCTGTCTTGAGCTTTTGAAAGCTCGCCTCACACTCCTTTGTCCACTGAAATGGAGCACCCTTCTGGGTCAATCTAGTCATAGGGGCTGCAATCGATGAAAACCCCTCCACAAAACGACGGTAGTAACCCGCCAAGCCAAGGAAGCTGCGAATCTCTATAGCTGAGGAGGGTCTGGGCCAACTCTGCACGACCTCCACCTTCTTCGGATCCACCCGAATGCCCTCACTCGATACCACGTGGCCCAAGAATGCCACAGAACTCAACCAAAACTCATATTTTGAGAACTTTGCATATAATTTCTTCTCTCTCGGGGTCTGAAGCACTGTCCTCAGGTGCTGCTCATGATCTTCCTAACTCCGGGAGTACACAAGAATGTCATCTATGAAAAAAATGATGAACGAGTCGAGATAGGGCCTGAATACACTGTGCATCAAATACATAAAAGCTGCTGGAGCATTAGTCAGACCAAATGACATAACAAGGAACTCGTAATGCCCACACCGAGTCCTGAAGGCAGTCTTTGGGACATCCGGCTCCCAAATCTTCAACTGGTGATAACCTGAGCGCAAATCAATCTTAGAAAACACTTGTGCACCCTGAAGCTGTCAAATAGATCATCAATACGAGGCAAAGGATAACGGTTCTTCACTATAACTTTGTTCAACTGACAATAATCGATACACATGCGCATAGAACCATCCTTTTTCTTCACAAACAAGACAAGAGCACCCCACAGTGAAACACTAGGTCGAATAAAACCCTTATCAAGCAATTTTTGTAACTAATCCTTCAACTCCTTCAACTCAAGAGGAGCCATACGATACGGGGGAATGGAAATGGAATGAGTGCCCGGCAACAAGTCGATGCTAAAATCAATGTCTCTATCAGGTGGCATACCCGGAAGATCAGCTGGAAACACATCGGGATAATCCCGTACTACTAGGACCGAATCAATAGAAGGGGTATCAACACTGACATATCTCACATAGGCTAATTATGCCGCACACCCCTTTTCAACCATACGCTAAGCTCTAAGGAAATAGATAACTCTACTGGGAGTGTGATCTAAAGTACCAATCCACTCAATACGCGGAATGCCTGGCATAGCCAGCATCACGGCCTTGGCGTGATAATCAAGAATAACATGATGGGGCGACAACCAGTCCATGCCCAAAATAATATCAAAGTCAACCATATCGAGTAACAATAAATCCACTCTAGTCTCAAAACCACAAATAGTAACCAAACACGACCGATAAACGCGATCCATAATAAGAGAATCTCCCACTGGAGTAGAGACATAAATAGGAGAACCCAAGGAATCTCGGGCTATACCCAAATTCGGAGAAAAATAAGAAGACACATAAGAATAGGTGGAGCCTGGATCGAATAGAACCGATGCATCTCTGTGACAAACCAGTATAATACCTGTAATGATAGAATCGGAGGCAACAACCTCGGTAAGACCAAGAATGGCATAATATCTGGCCCGGCCCCTCTCTCAAGGGCGACCTCTATCTCCTTGACCTCCGCCCCTGGATATCTGGGCAGATGGGGTGGCAGTTGGAGCTGTGATCGTGGCCTAAGAACTTTGAGAAGCACGCTGTGGCTGAGCAGTTTGTAAAGATGTACCCCTACCAAGTCTGGGGCAGTCCCTAACCATATGACGTGTATCGCCACACTCAAAACACGCTCTGGGCAGATGTGGTGGCTCTGACTGGCTAGGGCCAGGTCTGCTAGACTCACCCTTGGAAGCACCCCGCGCAGGAGGCGCGCTAGAAACTAGAGGTGCATAGTAAGGCTCCTGAGGTATAGGCGGAGCTGGAGCACTGCTGGCTGCTGGAAGAGCTCAATGAAGAGGGCAACCCACAAAACCCCTACCATGTCAACCTGCTGCTGGGATACGGGCACCAGAGTAGTGGCCCGACTCTCGAGACCGCTTGGCCTCTCTCTCCACTCGCTCCCTGGCGAGCATACCCTCGATCCTCCTAGCAATTCTCACTACCTGCTGATAAGGAATGTCCATCTCCAACTCTCGAGCCATGCTAGATCTGATGGGTGGGATAAGACCCTCAATGAACCTACGAACTCTCTCGCGGACTGTAGCAACCAAAGCCGGTGCATGTCTGGCCAACCTGGTATAACGGATAAGATACTCTGAAATGGTCATAGCACCCTGGCACAAATTCTCAAACTCTGCGCGCCATGAGTCCCTCAGACTCTGGGGGACAAACTCTCTCATAAACATCTCCAAGAACTGGGTCCAAGTTAGGGAAGCAACCTCAACTGGACTGTCTATCTCATAAGTGCGCCACCAGTCATAAGCGGCTCCCCAAAGTTGAAAAGTAGTAAAAGAAACCCCGCTAGACTCTACTATGCCCATAGTGCGAAGAATACAATGGCACTCCTCTAGAAACCCCAAGGCATCATATGTCGCTAACCCACTGAAAATCAGAGGATCATACTTCTTGAACCTCTCCAACCTCCGTTGCTCGTCCCCAAATGCAGTTGCCCTATCCGCAGGCTGATCTAGCACTGCAGGCGGTACAGGAATGATCTCTGGGACCTGCTCCATATGCACTCTTTGCTCAGGAGTGCAGGCTGCGGGAGGCTAAGCCCCTCCCCCGGCCTGGGATGTGGCTGCAGCAAGGGGAAGCAACCCTGCTTGAGCCAAGGTGGTGTACATAGACATGAACTAAGCTAATATCTCCTGAAGTGCTGGAGTAGTAGTAGCTGTAGGCATGTCAAGTGCCTGAACTGTGGCTGGATTTGCTGGTGGTACCTCAGCGGCAGCTCGCGTAGGTGCTCTAGCTGCACCACGTGCGCGTCCACGGCCTCTACCCCGGCCCCGGCCTCTGACGGTTGCAGTGGGGCCGCGGGTGCCTGATCATCCCGAGTAGCACTGTCCTCACCATCTGTGAGAGAATAGAAGATAGAAGTTTTAGAATTGATGTCAAAATATAGCACTACAAGGAATTCAATGAAAAGAAGATCTTTCCTAAACAGTCACATAGCCTCTCGTAGATAAGTACAGACGTCTCTGCACCGATCAGTGTGACTCTAATAAACCAGTCTGTGTTCCGTTACTCCTATGAACCTAAAGCTCTGATACCAACTTGTCACGGCCCTAGTTCACCATTCATGAACATGTCATGATGGCACCTAGTCACTATGACTAGGTAAGCCTGACAGTGCGGAAACAACATCATTTGCGAAAAATAATAAATAAAAACTGGATAAGCTTAATGAAAACTGTATATAAATGCCACTCGGCATATACAACTCAACATCACAAGTCTGAAAAAACAATCCCAAAACCCGGAAACTCACGGGCAACACGGGCTATAGAAATGTATAATAAAGGCTCTAAACTCCAGAAGCGTCTACATCAAAGAAAGAAAGGAAGCTAAGTACTACAAGATGGATTAAGAGGGAGACTCTTCGGTCTGCGGACGCGGCAGATATACCTCAAGTCTCCATAGCTTTCCCTAATCACTGATAATGCGCCTGAGAGGAGGTACCTGGATCTGCACATGAAAAACATGCGTAGAAGAGGCGTGGGTACACCACAACGGTACTTAGTAAGTGGCAAGCCTAACCTCGGTCGGGTAGTGACGAGGAAGGTCAGGGCCCTACTGAGGTAAACATAATAATAATAATGTACGGTATGAAAACAGGTAGAATAATGGAAACAACAGCGAAATAAGAAAGAATCTACAAGTCAACAACAAATAACCGAAATAAGAATAAACACGAAAAAGTATAGCTCAATACCAATGATGCCATGAAGATCTCCCAGGATACCATTCTGTAGTCATTTCTCACTGTCCAGTGGATCTCCTGGGATACCATCCTATAGTCCTTTCTCACTGTCCAGTGGATCTCCCGGGATACCGTCCCGTAGTCCATCATATATGTATGTCCAAAGGATCTCCCGGGATATCGTCCCGTAGTCCAACTATCAATGTGCAGGGGGATCTGCCGGGAATCTAACCCGTAGTCCCAAAGTAAATGTGCAGGGGGGATCTATCGGGAATCGAACCCGCAATCCCAAAGTAAACAACAAGGGGGGGAGCTACCGGAATCCCACATTCGTAGACCCAACATAAATACACAACAACAGCCAGAGAATAATAGGAAACAGAATTAAACACCAAGGCAGCAGGGAAATCTAGCCTAACATGCTTCACGTAATGCAACAAGGTAAATTAAGCAACAAAACCAATTAAGTCAGCTAAACATGATTTTCTAGGCTATCACAGGCTATACAGCAAGTAAACAAGCAAGTAAGAAAGGAATAGCAACTTGATCATTTTAAGTAGAAACCGGGTGTTCAACAATTAGCACAAGTACGCGCACGTCACCTCACGTACAAGGCACTCAATCATCAAATAACAAGTCCTAAGGAGAGAAGGTCCCCCACACAAAGTTAGACAAGCCACTTACCTCGAACCGACTCAAACTCAACTAGGAACCACGCCTTTGCAATGAGTATCCAACTCCAAATGGCCCAAATCTATTCAATTCAATTACATATCGTAAATAACATTGCAAACAACTGATTCCACTATTAAATTTAAAGCTAGGACGGGAAAATAGGTAAAATAACCAAAATTCCCCTCATGCCAACGCCTCGAAATCAAATAATTTTTGCATTTTCAGAACCCTCGTACTCTCACGAGTCTAACCATATAAAAATCTCCCAAATCAGAGGTCAAATGCCCCCTGAGAACTCAATAGTTTAGCCTATGATGTTTCACCCAATTTTTCCAATTTTTGATCCTCAATTCGAATTTTAGTGATGGATTTAACCACATAATGATGAAATGTAACTAGAAGGGATCAAAGAAACGTTAACCAATAATCTCCTCTTCAAAGCCATCTCAAAATCGCCCTTCCCCGAGCTCAATTTGATTTTTCTAATGTTTGAAAACTAACCCTTGAAATCCTCTTTTCTGAACAGTGGTTTCCTCATCTGCGGACAATGGACCGCTTTTGTGGTCCCACTTCTGCGGCTTAGCCTTAAGTGAACAGTTTCCGCATCTGCGGACCCCTTTTCCCAGATGTGAACCGCTTCTGCGGTCCATCCTCCCGCTTCTGCGAAATCTGAAGGCAAGGCTGAAATTCGCTTCTGCGGTCCTCCACGCCGCTTCTGCGGCTCTGCACCTGCGGAACCCAAGTCGCATGTGCGGTTATGATAGGTACCAGCACCTTCAGCAAATCTCTCAACCCCAAAATCTTTCCGCCAATCATTCGAAATCTTCCCGAGGCCCCCGGGGCCTCAACCAAAAGCGCCAACATCACCTAATACCTATTCGAACTTGTACCAATCCTTAAAATACCTCAAACAACACCGGAAATCTGAATTAATCGAAGATTTAAGCCTAAGAACTTCAAATTTTTTTCAAATACGTTTTCGATCGAAAACCTAACCAATACACGTCCGAATGACCTGACATTTTGCACAGACGTCCCAAATGACATGACGGTGCTACAGTAACTTCTGAAAGTCTATTCCTACCCTCAGATCAAAAACTCATTGTCGGACCGAAAACTTCAAAAATTCAAACTTCGGCATTACAAGCCTAAATGAGCTACGGGCTTCCAAAATACATTCCGAACATGCTCCCAACCCCGAAATCACCTAACGGAGCTAACAGAACCATCGGTTTTCCATTCTAAGGTCCTTTTTACACTGTTCCGACTACGGACCACTTTCCAACACTTAAGCTCTCATTTAGGGACTAAGTATCCCAAAACTCTATGAGACCCAATATCG
Source organism: Nicotiana glauca (assembly GCA_026770625.1). NCBI lineage: Eukaryota > Viridiplantae > Streptophyta > Magnoliopsida > Solanales > Solanaceae > Nicotiana > Nicotiana glauca. The sequence continues at coordinate 78,489 of MU736442.1, forward strand.
AACATCATGGCAAACCAAAATAGCAGAAATGGACTTAGGGGAAGCAGTTAATGGGGAATCGGGGCGTAAATTCCAAAAACGACCGGCTGTGTCGTTACAGATGCAGGAAATATTGTCGTGCAAAATTCAGACGCAGTAGACACCAGCCAAAGTCCATCGCCTGTTCATAATGAGACGCATATGGTGGGCATGATTTATTTTGAAAAAGGATGCGAGAATTCTTCTGGGAGCCTCGGAGGCCCACGTGCTACTAAGGTCTCAGCGCTATCAGAGTTTGATCTTAAGAACGAGCCGGCGAAAGAAACCCAAAAGCAATTTGTTAAGAAAAATGTGATGGAGACTTGTGAAGTTCCTAGAATTGTTAATGAAGAAGTCAATGGCTAAGATGTTGAGTTGGTAGATTGGAAAGACGCTTTTTTCTTGGTTAGCCAGGGAGGAGTTTTGGTGGTTCATTTTGTTGTCATTTCACTTGTCCGATTTATTTCAGGGTTGTAATCCGGATTTTGTCTTGTGATTCAAACCCTTCTATCCTTTTATTTTGTCTAGTTTCTTTAGTTGTAGTATCTCATTTAGTGTTACCTAGGTTTGTTTTAGGGTTGTACCCTAGTTTATTTTGCTTGTTTTGTTGTTCAAACCCTTTCACCGTCTGTCTAATACAATTCTCTGTTTTCTGCTATTTCTAGTCATTTTTGTTTAGTTCTCTTCTCCTTTTATAGTTCTTTTCATGCTGGTTCTAGTGACATGACATGCACGCATAATTCTCAGCCTGATCTTTAAAAGTCAGTTTAGTCGTGAAGCAATGAAACAATGTTGAAGATGTAGGGACATTTGAGGGAAATAAATAAAGGCATTTTGAGATTACTTCAAGCTCGAATTGTATGAAACTGGGGCAAATAGAACATAAAGAAACCTAAAGGCAAGTTTGCCAAATTGACAGGGGTCGTTCGTGATAAAGAGAGTGAAAGTGTTGTACAATGGTAATTTGTATTTAACAGATGTAGAAGGCGAATGTGTGGATATGGTTATCAAGTCTGGTACAATCAAAAGATGTTACAAACGTTTTCCTTGGTTGATTTAATTGTGTAGTTTGCACTTGGCATATTTTGGTGATTGGAATGATGAAGGCATTTTGTTCTGCTATAAAAATACTTTATCCCTTGTTACCCCCTTTGAGTATTATTTATTTCCTTTCATACCCCTCTTTTGGAATTGATAGCAAAGATCAGAAACGCAACCGTGAAAGATAAGTAAAGGGAAAAAGAGAAAAGAAAAAGAATGAAAAGAGAGAGAAGAAAAAGAAGAAGAAAAAATACAACAAAAATGACAGAACAACCAAAAGAGAAAAGAACGAAAGAAAAGAAAACAAGAGAAAGAGGAAGAAAAAGAAAAATCACAACAACGGAGTAATTTCTATTCATAAACTACGTTCGACCTGATTCCTTTTAAGGATACGTAGGCAGCCTCATGGTTCGGGCCCGTCAAAATAAAATCCAAAAGTCCCCAAGCAAGAAACTGGGGCAGAAGTTGTGGTTGTTGTGAGAAATCTGATTCCGAAAGTTGTAATTTTTAACCCATTTGAATTGATTGAGCCTTTTATATCCTTTCTTTCTAACCTTGTCCAAAAGCCCACGTTACGGTCCAAAGAAATACCTTCTGATCAATCTTCGAGAAATGCCGAGTCGAGCAAGTAAAGGTGAATCATATCAAGGGCAACACCCTGGTCCAAACAAGGGAAATGAAGAATGAGAGAGTCTTATTGATGAAAACCCTCACGGGTACCGCAAGGCGATGAAAGCTGAGAGAAATAAAAAATGAGAGAGTCTTATTGGTGAAAACCTTCACGGGCATCATGAGGCGACTGTAAGTTGATAGAAAGAACAAAATGAGAGAGGCTTGATGGTGAAAACCCTTCGGGCACTACAAGTCGAATAAGGATTGTGATTCAAATTGGATAAGCGGAGCATTGAAGCCCAGTATCACGGTTTAAAGGTACAACAAGACCTGAACATCAGGCTTACTTAGCGGAATAGGCCATAGGTGCATGTTATGGTCAGTAGAGTTGGTACCCATCTGATAGGTTTCTACTTTGTAGTTTTGTTGTTAGGAATCATCTTTTTTCATTGTCCTTGACTCTGTTCCTTTTGTCGTGTTTTACTTTCTTTTTCTGAGTCTGTTTGGTCAAAACAAGTGAGAAATAACTTCAAAATTTGCCACTAGCTTTCCAAGTGCACAAAAAGGGATCTGGTCAGCACATTAAGCTGTCATAAGTCAAAAAAGAATAACAAACGCATTGAGTTGGTAACAATCAACATGCTTTGGAGTCATGTGAGATACAAACGTTTGGTATATATCAATTCATGAGTGATGCAACAGATGGAGGTTTAGGTGAACGGATCAAAGGTATTCTCTGTGATAAGAGTGACAAAGAAAGTGGTTAACCAGTGACAAGCGAGGTATTCCAAGAAGAAATAAAAGTTATCATGGTAAGTGAAGGGGTAATAGACTTCAAGGCCAAGGCCAATGATCTAAGTAAGGAAAGAACAACATGCGCACTAAGTGGATGGCAATTGACGTGCTTTGAAATTCATGAGAAACACAAAGGTGCAGTACATGTCAATACAAGAGCAAGATGCAGCAGATGGAGAGTGTTAGGTGGACGGATCAAAGATATTTTCAGTAAAATACAAAAGGTTGGTAAATGTCAGTTCATAAGCAATACAACAGATGGAGGGAATTGGGTCTGAACGGAGAAGGGGTATTTTCTGCGATAAGGACGACAGAAAAAGTGGTTAGTCAATGAACAAGCAAGGTCTTCGAGTGGAAATCAATTACCATGGGAAGTGAAGGAGCTATCACCCTCAAAGTCAAGGCCATAAACTAACCACCATATTTTTAAACTGACAAGATTTTTCTTTGATTGAAACAGGGGCAGAAAATTTCGTTTGTTCCAGAGAAACCCTCCAAGAAAGGCAAGCACCAGACAGTAGGGGTGTGCATTCGATTTATCGATTCGATTTTGACTCTTATCGATAATTACTTATCGATTATCGATTTGTACATATGCTTATCGTTATCGTTTCAATAAGGTTTCGATTTTTTCGATTTTGATTTATCAATTTTGGGGGCTTATCGATTCGATTATCGATTACACCAATAAGAAAATTTGCGGGATTCCACGGAAAGTATATCGCTACAAACACACCTAACTAATATGGACAAAAAAAGCTAAAATAAGAAGAGCACCATTTATAACGTAAAAATTGTGTCAACAAACACATGCAACGGAAATAAAGTAAGGGATCAAATGTATGCCATCAATACTCCAACGGTATAAAAAATAAAAAACAAAAAACAAAAAAACAAAATATATCATCACGGCTAATTCAGTTTTTCATTAATTTGAACTTCATTACCTTGAGCTTTAAATATGATCATTCCTTAAATGTGGTAGATGAAATAATAGGGTTAGGGACTTAAGGTAGAGGAAAGGGTATTATAGAATAAGGGTAAAAAAATTTATTTTTTTTTAAAAAAAAATTATTTTTTTAAAAAAAATAAAAAAAATAAAAAATTACTGTAGCTTATCGATTTATCGATAAACCAATAACCGAAGAGGACAAAATCGAAATCGAAATCGATAAATTGATAAGGAAAATTTTGAAATCGAAATCGAAATCGATAAACCGATAACAAATAATCGATCCGATTTATCGATAAACCGATTCGAATGCACACCCCTACCAGACAGGTTTGACCGTAAACTCTCAGTACCCTCCTAGAAAATGGGACTTAGTTTAAAATTCAAAACAATCATGAGTAGCATAATCTAGCATAAATATACCCCAAAGCAATATAAATTGGCTTCAAAGTTTGCATGTTTAAGATATGATTCAATTATGAGTTTTTAGGACCCTTCTGAATAATGGGACCTAGTTTTAAGATTTCCGTTAGATAACAAAATGTAATGTAAGTTAGTATAATTCAGCCGTAGAATTGTCATTCTTAAGATAAGACTTGAATTTTGATTTTCAGGACCATCATGGATAATGGGACTTAGTTTTAAGGTATGCTTAGATAACAAGATATAATGGAAGTCGTACCTTCAGTATATATAATTTAGGTTTAAAAATCGTCTTTTAACTAGAAGTTGCCAGGACCCTCCTGGATAATGGGGAGTAGTTTGAGACCCTCTTAGATAACAGGATAGCGAAAGTCATACCTTTATAAGATACAGCTTAGATCTATAATTGTCGTTTAATTCAGAGTTGTCAGGACCTCTCTGGATAATAGGACATAGCTTTCAAATTCTTAATAATAGTTGGTAGAATGATTTAGTTTTACACTCACATTTGTGCCCAGCCACCAAACTGGGGAAGAATTTTTTTTTTGTTTTGTCTATTTTTATTAAAATCAGGAGCCCGCCTGGAGAGCATGGGCATACATTTCAAGTTCAGCAATCAGGAGCCCGCCTGGAGAGCATGGGAATACATTTCAAGTTCAGCAATCAGGAGCCCTCCTGGAGAGCATGGAAATACATTCAAGTTTAGCAGTCAGGAGCCCGCCTAGAGAGCATGGGAATATATTCAAGTTTAGCAGTCAGGAGCCCGCCCGGAGAGCATGGGAATACGTTTCAAGTCCGCAATAAGGAGCCTGCCTAGAGAGCATGGGAATACATTTCAAGTCTGCAGTCAGGAGCCCGCCTAGAAAGCATGGGAATACATTCAAGTTTAGCAGTCAGGAGCCCGCCTGGAGAGCATGGGAATATATTCAAGTTCAGCAGTCAGGAGCCCGCCTGGAGAGCATGGGAATACATTCAAGTTTAGAAATCACGAGACCGCCTGGAGAGCATGGGAATACATTCAGTTCAACAATCAGGAGCCCGCCTGGAGAGCATGGGAATATATTTCAAGTCAGCAATCAGGAGCCCGCCTGGAGAGCATGGGAATACATTTCAAGTTCAGCAATCAGGAGCCCACCTGGAGAGAATGAGAATACATTTCAAGTTCAGCAATCAGGAGCTTGCCTGGAGAGCATGGGAATACATTTCAAGTTCAGCAATCAGGAGCCCACCTGGAGAGCATGGGAATACATTTCAAGTTCAGCAATTAGGAGCCCGCGTGGATATAATGGGAATACATCTCAAGTTCAGCAATCAGGTGTCCACCTGGAGAAAGGAAATACATCTCAAAGCGTACTTGGCAGTCAGGCATCCACCTGGAGAAAGGGAAAACATCTCAGATTACAATTCAAGGCAGCAACAAAGGGATCTCACCGGGAGAATACAAGTCAACAAGGTAACAAGAAACAAAAGAGCAAGTTTGAAGATATAGATAGGATTTTTGTAATGCATAGATCATAGTCTAGTCTAGCCTCTTGTTTTATTTTGACATGGTGTAATAAGGGGGTTCAGTAAGCAGCAACAGCAGTGAAATCACAGCTTTATGGTAGTCCCAACTACCAGACATTTCTGAACTACACTGACCTGATTCCTTTTTAGCCAAGGATATGTAGGCAACCTCGGAAGAAGGGTGCAATCAAATCTTTCAAAAATGCTTCCCACGGAGTATTCAAACGAGAAAAAATTGCTCGTATTCGCTCACTTTATCTTTGCACGAAAACTCTTCATGTTTCCGAGCAAAGAGGGGAAGCTGTGAGCACGTGATTTTTGCCCTATATGAATTACTCCCATAGGTTCAAAAAAAAATTCTTTTCATTAGTTGCATGTTTGTGGATTTTCGTGGCATTTTCTGTTAATTGTTTGCATTTGTTTGTGCATGTTTATTTTATTTTAATTAATAAAAATACGAAAATATGTGTTGCATGTGTATTCAGAAATTAATTTTGCATTTTAAAGAATTATTAAGTAATTGGTTTATTTTATAAAAAGAAGAGGAAAATCACAAAAATAGATTGATGTGCACCTTTTTAATTTTAACTTTGATTTTTGGGGGTTTGTTTTTATTTTAATTAAGTGTGATAATTATCATTTAGGTTTAATTAGTTTAATTAGGCCCTAGGATTTAATTTAGATTTTTATTTGATTTTAAAAATATATTAAAAAAAGAGAAAAAGGAAGATTTTGAAAAAGAAGAGATCAATTTCTGTTTTATTATTTGGGCCAAAAAAATAATTAAAATTGCCATGCCCAAACATTTTCCCTCTTATACCCGCCAAATTTACCCCCAAACCCACCATTTTACCTAGTCCAAATAAGTCAGCTGCCCATGCCTTGAAACGACGCAGTTTTGACTTGTTGGTTCAAATCTAATCCTGGCCATTCTTTTTGTTTCATCCAAGGGCTCAGAGACCTTCTCCCATATTACATAAAACTGTCCGAAATTCTCAGTCAATCTAAGACCAAGCAACTCGTTTCCCTCATATCTTCATCATAGACATCACCTTGTAACCCTAACGCCTCCATACCCACGCGCCGGTGGCACTGCTTCAAACCAGCCCCTAAATTACCCTCAGGAACCATCTCACTCCCCTCTCTCCAAATCCCTAGCCCATACCCTTCGAATCAGTATCAAGCCCGTCAAATCTTAATTCGAATTCAACTCAAAAAAAGTTCCAAATCATATTCCTTCAAGCCTGGTAGCATGCAGTGTTTTCTTTCAAAGATTGAGAGCCTGACTCAATGAAATTAATGCTGATTCAATTGTTCTTGACAAAGAACAACAGATTCGACATAAGTTTGGTCAAGTTTCTGTCCCCGTCTGGTTTCGAGCATGACTGGGTAAGTTCTCCTCCCCTTTTTGTTGATTTCTTTTTACTGGTTCATCCCCCTCCTTATCCCTTTTCTTCTGGTTTGAGCAAATGTTGTTTGGGTAGTCTGGTTCCAAATGGTCCGTTTCTTTTCTTTGTTAGTTATCTGAGTTCATTCGTTTCTCCACTTTGCTTTGTGTGTTTCCTGTTAATAGCTTTATTGTTTCATCATTAATTAATCACTTTAGCTAATGAAATTAGGTCCATGATTCAAGTAATTGTTGTTATGAAATCAGAGTGGTTAATTTGTTCATTTTTGCTTTTGTTCCGGCCTATTTTCAAATAATTGGTTCTAGGCCTCTTTGTTGGGAAAATTCTGGGTTGGTGTTAGTCCAGGTCCATAAGTATTCAATTGGACTGCATATCAAAGGCCCGCATAGGGATTGAATTTGGGTTTGTGACCCAATTAGCTTGACCAGTTGGCCCGGGTGAGTTCAGGGTAATAATAGGGGTATTGGGGGTAATTTAGGAAGTTTAGGATAGGGGAATCTTTGGTAACTGATTTAGGAAGCTTCTAGTAGGGAATTATTGAATTACAGAAGTATGATAAGTGAAACTTGGGTAGCAAGTCAGTAATTGAGGGACACCTAAGCTAAAATAAGAATTAGAAAAGGGTAGAATTGCAAAAAATGAACTCTGCAGGGTTGCCCTAATTGCTTTCCTATAAAGGCATTGCATTCTTGCCTTGTAGGGGATCCGATTTTAGAGACCCTAGACTTAAGAGCTAAAAATCCTGCAAATTGAGAGAATTAAGAGATCCTGGAGATTTTATGAGCTAAAAAGTCCTGAAAATCATATACAACTAAACTTCAGACAAATATTGTTCATTGAGTTCTTCTAGCAATTTTTCTGAAATTTTCCTGGTGATGAAACAAGTTCTGACCAGCTGACCTTAGAAATGAATTAAAATTAGCTTGGTTGAAGTTTTTCCTGGTCCATTGTTTGGATTGAAACTGGGTTCTGGGTCGTTTACTTCAATTTCTGGGTTTGAAATTTGATTTTTGAACTGCTGGTTGGTTCTGCTGATTTGTTACTGCTGCTGGACCTTTGATCACTTTGCTGATTGTTTTCTTCACATTTTCAGGTATGTAAAGGCACTTGAATCATGGGTAATGTAGATCTGAAGTTTTATGGAATCAAGTTTGAAATGGTTGTTTTGTTCCCATAATAAGAGGCTATTAGTTTTCCTACAATTCATGCTTATTTTCCTATCAATTATCATGAATAAGTAGTCATATAGTTTATAGTCCATTTCATCTTTAGACTTTGAGTTTGCACATGTATGAATGTAATGATTTAGGGACTGTTGGGATTATTTAAATATGTTGATTATGATTAGGACACAAGGATGTTATTTATTCCTCTAACTGAAGTCATATGGTTTGATTATGCTGTAGAATTGTTCATTCAAGGCTTAGTCTTAAATACAGCTCATTCATGGCTTTGCTTTTTCCCTTTCAGTTGTCAAATTCATATCCTGGTAATTTAAAGTGTTTATTAGATGGAGCTTGATGTAGTCTTTTACTTTAGAAGTCATTGATATTCGACATTGAACATGGTGTTTCTATGGTAGTTTGCATTGAGTTCCATTTGGAACTTAAGTCCTCATGATGTATTTCAAGCTAGATCTAGGATTTAAAAAATTGGAGTTTAGCTCATAGTTAATTGTTGAATTTTGATTCACAATGGTTTTCTTTATTTGAATCTGCAATGCTTTTTCATTTGTTAAATGCCACATGACTGTCTAATGTTAAGTAGTAAAAGTCCAGAGGTGACTTGCATATGTATTGACCCCCTCCCCCCTCCACTGATTGGTTTTGATGAATTTAGATGGATTTGGCCTGTAAGGACTGAATATTGAATCCAAACGCATTTGAGGTTGCCAATTTGGGCTCACTTTTGGGCTCAAGTCGAACAGCCTCATTGAATATAATTTGGGCCACAATTTCGATTCTTGTAAGGTCCAGTTGTACCGCTGTTCACCTGGTTTTGGACTTCACGTAGGGAGCCCATTTAAGGCTTTGATTGTTAGCTAAAAGACCATAGGGAACCTTTAACTATATCCATTGTTAATTAATTAAGTCCATTTTTTAGAATAGAGACGAACCATAATAGGCAACAACAGTTCATGACTCTTCGAGCTTTAATTAGGACATCCCCAAAAAAATGAAATTGAGGTACGCCGCGCCAAATAAAATCACAAATGCGTGGCCCTCTTAATTATTCCCTTTAAAAATACTTAGAATTCGAGGCATGCCATTTAGCAAATTTCCATGGCCCTTGCAAAGTTAATAACGCTTTAGTTGTTTTAGGCGCGTTACTTTAATAATTCTACCTTCCTAAACTCGAGTGTGCATTTCATATCACCCAAATTAAAATCTTAAGACATTGAATAAAATATGTTTAGGATTGCGGGTGCAATTCATGTGGCATGATCCAAAGATGTGTTTTAAATGACGTTCAAACTTCTTTAAAAATTGAATAAAAGCGGCTAAAAGTTAAAATTTGCACATAGGTTCATAATTGTTTAAAATCAGATAATTAAGCTGAATATAACAGTTGAGCGACCGTGCTAGAACTACAGAACTCGGGAATGCCTAACACCTTCTCCCGGGTTAACAGAATTTCTTACCCGAATTTCTGATTTGCGGACTGTTAAACAGAGTCATTCTTTTTCTCGATTCGGGATTGTTAAACCAGTGACTTAGAACACTATAAATATCCCAACTGGCAACTCTGAATTTCTTAAAATAAATCCCCGTTTCGATTATTCTTTAATTGGAAAAACTCCTTTTATACCCTTCTGGGGTGTAGGAAAAAGGAGTTGTGACAGGCGATACTTCAGGAAGTAATTCAGGATTGTACAGAACCATCTCCCCTGCCGCCTCATCAACACTTGCAGTCGCACAAACAGCACCAGTCCGAGATTCAGGAACCTTTTGTTTCTCAGATTCTTCCTCTGTCTCCCCTGCCGCTGCATCAACACTTGCAGTCGCACAAACAACACCAGTTTGAGATTCAGGAACCTTTTGTTTCTCAGATTCTTCCTCCATCTCCCCTGCCGCCGTATCTACAATCTCACCAATACCGCCAGCATGTGCTACATTTGGTGTGAAAGTTACTTTAGCAACAAACATGTAAACTTTCACACCAGAAGGTCCGTCCACAGCATTGACACCTAACTGATCTGCTACACCAAGCATAATGTTGTTACGATGATACTCACTAGTATCTCTTTGAGAATGTGGAACATCTTTGCCTTCACTTCGACCGGCCTATTTTTTTTAAAAAGAATCGAATTATCAAAAACAACAAAGAAAAGAAAAGGGAAAAGTGCAAAATTCACAACTAAACACACCTGGAAACCATCCATTTCAACATCTTCATTGCCACCAAACTCCATATTGCTCACAAAATCATTATTTTCTTGACGACCACTGATGTCTTCTTCTGGATGTGCACCATATTTAACTTCGCTTGCACCAAGATATTTTTTAAAAAAAGATACAGTAAGTTAACTAAAAAATAAAAAGAAATGCATAATGGAAAAGAAGCACATACCTTAGAATTTATCAACTCAAACACCTCCTTGAATTTATCAGAAACATATTCCATAAAGAAATTTAACTGCTTATGGAGATACAAGATGAAACAAATAAGAAAGACAATAGACTTTGAATATACAATTTGAACAATACTTTCAAAAACATATATAAAAAAGACCAATATAAACTTGCTTCACATCAGCTTTCAACTTCTGCAACTCACGCTCATAATCAACAGGTTGGACACCTGGCGCCTTTTTTGGTGGGACAAGCTTCTTAATCTGTTCCGGGGGTGGAGTGACAAAATCATCGCTATCATCAATAGGAAGTTTTCCCCTGTTACGTGATGTCAAATATTTCTGATACTCATTGGTAACTTCAACAGGCAAAGTAAATCTCCTTAGCTCTTCAATTGTCGGAGAAATATTTTTAAACTACAAAGGTAACCAAAAGTGCTTCAGTCCTAGATGTATCAAAGATGTATAAAAATTATATGTTTGATGTATCACAATGAATTACAGTGTATTATAAATGTATATCCCATCAAGACATAAAAAATGGTACCTTATTCCCTGTGTTGTTAAAGAAACCGGTAGAGAAGTCCTCACGTGTTGGCCTGTCTGTCATTTTCCAATTCAATATGCGTGGTGTATGATCTCTAATGTGAACAACAAACTTTTGATCAACTACAATGCAACATTGATAGAACCATACCTGTAGTGCAAGAGGAAATCTACCAATCCTATAAAACTTAGACTTCCCCATCAATCTGTCCCTCACCGACTTCATTAAAGCTCGAAACGCAATCTTACCCCATGAAAACGACACATACTCACCACTCTCGACAAGATGGAAATCATGTTTACTTATAAATGTCTTCTAAGTCTGAGTGGACATTAGAAATGTGTTTATGAAATAAATAATTACAATCTTAACTACGTCTTCATCAGACTGCCATTTCTTCTTCTCAAAACAATCAATAAGTGACTTCTTTGACACCACTTCAAAACCAGAAAAGTAAGTATCCACAACCTATTGGGTCCACTTAATTTACCCTCAACATGTTCATTACCACAACAGTTTAAACCATTTACAAAACCAAATTCTCGAAAACCAAAACGTAAAACACATTTGTCATTCAATTTCACATAAAACTTATCTTGAACCAACTCCCTAAACATTAAAAAACGAATAAGTTGTGCCTGGATAACAACTCGAGGTAAATCAAGAAAATAGCCAAAATAGCTTTCCCTAAACATCCGATGCTGGACATCAGTCAACTTTGACTGTAAAACCGATATCTACATTAGTGTATGATGACCAATGAGTAAAAGGAAACAACTCACCAACTGGAATATAGAGCTTCCAAGGCTACAAATATATGACATGAATTAAAAACAGACAAATACAAACTAAATCCAAATTTTAAAAGAAGAGTCAATAATAGAAAAAGTTATAACTGAAATTGTATATACTTTACAAACTTTGTCAGGAATTTTAACTTTTTCTACTTTCTGAACATTTTTTTTTTGACACCTAAATTCACTTCGTCCTCCACGACACGTTTTCTATTACCTTGATCAACATCCATTATAACCCTCTTGCTCTTCTTTTTCTCAGATTGTCCAACAATATCCTTTCGAGATTCTAACACTTTAACACTGTCGGAACGATTTTGTCTTCGCATATTTTGTTCATCAATCGATTTCTCAACTAAAACCGGGGTTAAATAAGGAGATAAACTCATCGACCTAGTTTCTCTTCTCATGTTGCTCGATTTCTCAATTGAAATCGACTTTTTATAAGGTGATGAACTCATCGAACGAGTTTGTCTTCTCATATTGCTCTATTTCACAATAGAAACTAGGTTCAATGACAAAATTTTTTAAAAAAATATACGAACAAAAGGTTATAGAAATTTATGAAGAAATTCATACAAAAACTCGACCAAAACTTACAAAATCAGTCGCAAAAGCCTAAAGAAAAGCAACATCGATTCTTCAAAAACACATGCAATCAGAAAAATATATAAAAGAAGAAGTTTTCTACTCCAAATTACTTGGAATCAGACGAAAATAACTGAAAATGTATCTTGTTTTGTCGTCAATTTCAGTAATTTTTGTTGAATTTAGGAAAAAAATCGGAGAAAGAGAGATATATAGAGAAAGAGAGAGAAAACTCGATGTTGTATACGAAAAATAACGAATACAAAAAGAACTGACATTAATTGAAATTATTTAGGATTTTTTTAATAAATATTTTGTTTTGAGCTATTTTCTGTTAGAAAAGTTTGCAGAGCGACATAACTGATAATTTCCCTTTAGTTTTCTGGTAGGCGCCCAACCGAGGATCTCTGACTTGTGAATCCGAATATTCCATTAGATTAAAAATAAAAACGAACAAAATGAAGGGGAAAAGCTAGATGATACAGAAATAAAATCTGGAATTATCCAATAATATGCTTTATCCTCTTCAAGTAGGCTTTGATTCGCCAATATTGAAACACTCTCTCTTGTCAAAAAAGTAAGTTTCCCTTTTAGTTTAAACCAAACAAATGACCAATGATAATTTTGTTTAAACAAAAGGCCCCCCCCACCCAACCCAACCAAAATCCACTTGCTATGTACGACTTGTAATTTTTTATTTATTTATTAAAAATGAAGCAATTTTGGACCATTCAGCCATCGGAAGTTCCAATGGCGATGGCTTTTGGACTCTTCTAATTCACACTCTCAAATCTTCTAAAATATTCTCAAAACCGCTCCATTGAATTTTCACCACGTTTACTCTGAACAATAATGGAGGAAGAGTATATTAGGAGACACCATAGACATGTGGTCAAGGACGATCAGTGTAGCTCTTCACTTGTTAAGCGCATCAGAGCTCCTGTTAATCTTGTAAGCTTGCTCTTTTTAATTTTTTTTAATATATATTTCCCCAATTTCTTCTCAGATCTATATGCAATCAACTTGTTACGGAGACTTTGCGAGATATTCATTTGCACCCTTTTTTTCTAACATTCATAATTTTTTTACAGCATCAGATTGAATTGACCTAGGACAGTGCGTAATTTTTTATGTTTTATAGGATAACCTAAAAAATAAATTAAATATCTTATGACAAATTACTAGATTGTGTAAAAGTTACACTGTCACTTAGGGTTCGTTTGGTTTAAAAACAAGTTAGGTAATACAGTGACTAATATTGCATGCATTTTTGAGGTAAAGAATATTTTGCTGCTGTTTTGAGGTAAAGAAGAAAATATAATTTATACATACATTGTTGAATTGTTTCATCACCTAAAATGTTGTCCTAGTTTGCATTTGGAGATGGAATTGGCTTTGGTAAACCAAACTGCATTATATACTTGATTTCATGTGTTACCAATCATTGGATGTGTGACTGAATGTACCGTATATGTTCTTGCCGAACTCTTATGGTGTAGTGTATGTCATAGGTATGGTCATTGGTGAGAAGGTTTGATCAACCACAAAGGTACAAACCATTCGTCAGCAGGTGCATCGTGCAAGGGGACCTTGCAATAGGAAGTGTTAGAGAAGTAAATGTTAGGTCGGGTCTTCCGGCCACCACCAGCAAGGAGAGATTAGAGCTTCTAGATGACGAGGAGCACATCTTTGGCGTGAAGATTGTTGGTGGAGATCACAGGTTAAGGGTATGGATCTTTTATCTTCTTATAGAAAATAATAAGTACTAATGCATTGATGGATATGCATGTGGGCTACATTGTTAGATAAGGTGTTTTGTTTATCTTATGGTATTATTGTGAAGTTGATTTTATTCTGTGGAAAGGAATATGCACTCAGTGTCTTTTGAACGGTAAGAGACCATGTTTCCCACCAGCCATCTTGCATCTGTATATAACTGCAATAACATTGACTATTTATGTTCCTTCTCCTGTTGAGGTTGGCTGAGGGACGGCTTTGTACTGTATAAGATTTATATATACTTGGATCCTTTCTATTCTTACTCAGTCACACCTACTAGAGATGATGTAGAGAGGGCAATTGAATCAGTCGTCATCCTTCGCTCTTGTGCTAAAGGCTCTCTTACCACAGGTCACCATTCCATCCTTTTTCGAAAAGGTAGATGCTTTTCTCCTCGATTCATCGAGATTTCAAGACCATTCAACTCTGCTGATTACATCAGTATCAAATTCTAAACGCACTTGAGAACTTCACTGAGGAGTCTGTGCCACGTGAGCTTCAACTTGTCCTTGTTTAAGCAGTTTATCCTTTTCCTCTTTCTCACCTGTAATTTTGTATTCCTGATCACTTCTTCAACCAGAACAAAAGCTGTTAGATATAGATGAAACGATGTTTGTTCCAGCATTCTATTTCGAAAAGCTGATGAATACTAACGACTCCTTACTTAATTTGGCATAGTTTTAAGTTAAGCATCCATTATGGAGGACAAAAAATGAGGTTTAGAAAGAGAAATAACAATACAGGAGATGCTTGATGTAGTTGATAGTGATCATAAGTGGCCCATTCGATAGAGAAATTCAGGCTTGAGCCTAAAGAACAGCTGAAGTTTATATGAAGCTACTTGAGCGTAACTTGCTCCTTGTATGGTAGGACCTTAATAGTTTAATTTTCTGAAAAAATATTTGGTCTGAATTCTTTTGTTGCCTCAGAACTGATTTAATGAGTTGATGCTATAGATACTTGGGTTTATATCAAATGGAACAATAAAAAAAAAGTTGTGATTATATCAAATGGAAGTCTCTCACAGACCATGCCACTGTTATTATTTTTTCTGGAGCGATAAGGAGGCTAAGACAAGTAGCTAACTAATTATACTTCTTCTATCCCATTTTATATGATAGTGTTTGACTGAATATGGAGAACAAGAAACAAAGGAAAATTTTGATAAATAGGCTATTTGTACGTAAAGTACCAAAGTTGACCATGACAGCAACAATTAAATAGGAGATGTTAAGAGTTCCACACGTCCCTTCATGTTCCTCTATCTTAATATTATCAACTGGGGACTCAATATGCCATTTCAGTGATGATAAAAATGGGATGTCAATATTATTGAGACAAGCTAAGAAATAAAGTGTCACATAAACTTGGATAGAGGAACTTGTTGCAGATATCAAGTTTGATCTCACATGGTTTTTGTTGTGGAACTTTAGTGTTTCAGATCGTAAGCATGTTTAATTGTTCCATTCATAGAAAAAGAAGTAATCTTGTATTTTTCATTAACTATCCTCCGATTAGGAAATGGAGAAGTAAACGCCCGGTCAACTTTTCCATAACGAGAGTCATGTTGTTGTTTCTTGAAGAAGTATTGATACCAACGTGCAATTACAATATAGCATGGGATGTGGGGACCCCTTTACCAAAAGAAGATTTCACAGTCTCTTCTTATCCTATGAATGTGTAATACTAATATTTTATAACTGATGCGGTAGAAAGCAAAAATGACCTGATGGTTAGTAACTTCCCTCTGGGAGAAGTTATTACAAGGTGGTTTGCTTTTAGGAAAAGGAGGTCTAGATGGAGTGGAATGAATATTGAAGTTTTGTTTAACCAACCTCAATTATTTTGGTATTGAGGTAGTAGCAGTTGTTTTTTGGTGTTGGTCTGATAGTGCAGCTATCAGGGGTTCAGATGGTAAGGCATGTCGAATAGTAAGCATGTTGAATGGAGGAGTGAATGAGGGAATAACTTTTCCTTCATGAGAAGAGTGTGCCAAAACAACATTGTGCAAATCGCGCTCCCCTTTTTCTTGATTAGACGGTGGTGTCTAGACCAACTTGCTCGCATCTTGACTATTCCATCGAGTACCTGTTACCTCCCACCAACACATGTATCGGGTAACTCTGTCCACCAAAGCTTAGGCAGATGGAAAAAATCACCTAATATCTTTGCCTCCATAGGAATTCGAACCTGAAACCTTGTGGTTCTCTTCCAAACTTCATTGAGCACTAGGAAAAAAAGTAAAAAGACCTGCTAAGGATATGAATTATAAGAATGGATAGACAACTTTCCTTCAGTGATAGGCTCATTTGAAGTCCAAGGGACCTACCTTGTGCTATCTCAACTACATTTATTACGTCTGTTTATACTCCTTTTTTCCTTCGCCTTTTCTGTTTCTTCACCAAATACACAGCCAATCCATCATGAAAATATCGTGCTTCCATGTGCATCCGAGCCAGCTTTCTTTCCACTCGGTGCAGTAAAGTTATCTGTGTGTTTTGCATCATTTCCACAACGCTATTGCTTTTTGTTTGTAATCAGAAGTATTACTACTTTATTCATTGAGCTGGTTTTCAAGTGATGTTTTTTCCTTTTTTTGAATGACAGAACTACTCATCGATTATCACTGTTCATCCTGAGGTCATTGATGGGAGACCTGGAACAATTGTAATAGAGTCATTTGTGGTAGATGTACCAGATGGGAATACTAAGGATGAAACATGCTTCTTTGTGGAGGCCCTAATCCGGTGTAACCTCAAATCGCTAGCTGATGTGTCAGAGCGTTTGGCAGTGCAGGGCCATACCGAGCCTATTGATAGAATGTAGCTCCACGTTTTCGCAAATGCAGCACTGTGGGCGTCTATCTTTGCTGCTGGAGCATACATGGATTTTGATTAGAAGGTGAGTGTAGTGACAGGTATTGTGTATGTCCTACTCGATCACAGAAGAGTGTATATGTATACACATGTATATTTATATTGATGCTTCCTTTTGAATCATCTGAAGGTCACCTCCTGTTTGTAACTTGGAACCAGGTTATTCTTGCAAATGGCTATTTCACATTGTGAAGAACCAGTACTGTTTCTGGCAGAAAAAAATATTGAGCATTGGTTGTAAATATCTGTACTCGTGGATGAGCTTCTTGTTGTCATAAGAATCATATGCTACTGGGGTAACAAAGGCACGCTATTCACTTGTATCATTTAGAGGCTGGTGTGCTATAAATGCTTAAAATTTTATTTGTCTAGACTGAAACTATGCTTCTTCTTTCTTTCCTTTTTTTTTGAAACTATTCTTCTTCTTTCCTTCCTTTTTTTCCCCTGATAAGAGTGGGGAAAAAAGTGCCTTGTTTTTTGGGTTGGATTGTTCACCCTTCTTTTCGTTTGGGGTGTGTTATAGGAGTATGTGTTTTTCCTGGAGTATTAGTTCGCAAGAAAATATAGAATTCCCAAGCTTTTTTTCTCCTCTTCCTCATCCCACGTAAAAGAATAAGAATGTGAAGGGAAAATTCCTGAGACAAAAAGTTGACTCATACAACTAGTGTAAGTTGTATGAGACACAAAATAAAATTTTCCCACTCCAAACTCTGTGTATGTTTGCACTGAAAGTTGGTATACAACTTTTATTTCAATTATAAACTAGTTGAGTTTGTTTATATGAATACTTACGTCCCATAGGTTTTCTACAATTTTGGTTTAACAAATCATTCTTGAAATTAGGTAATCAATGTTTTATCTAAAAATCATGTGATTTTCTTAGTATTTATGCTAATTAATCACCTACTACTTTTTTTCTAGGCTTTCCACCCGGTGTTGATGCTTCCTTTGGGGCCCAACTAGTCCCACTTTTGGGGACAAAGCGTTCTCTATCAAACGTGATTTTATACTTAGAGCTCGAACCAAAGACCTCTAGTTAAAGATGAAAGAATACTTAAACCTCCCCAATAACCTATGGTGGTACAAACACTGATTACTTGATTTAGCAAAAAAGTGAAAATTATGGCACGTAAACAGAAACAAGACCCCAATAGTAAGATAGTTTTAAGTTCAAAGAATGAAGACTCCCAGGCAATGAGGCATTGCGAAAGAAATACAACCGCTGAATATGATCAACACACTGATTTTGCCATTCTCGCATATGCTCTTTGCTATATTTCGTTTCGATTTCCTTACTACTCTAGTTGTTTGCTCAAGAAATATATTTTGCACTCAAGGGTGTTGCCTTATGGCCAATAAAGTAGGTAGAGAATCATGAGATTCAAGGTTCAAATTTTAGCGGAGCCAAAATATTAGGTGATTTTTTCCATTTGTCCAAGTCTTCGTGGACAGAATTACCCGATACCTATGCTGTGAGAGATCGCAGGTTCCCGTAAAGTTAGTCGAGATACGAACAAGCTGGTTAGGACACTACGATTATTAAAAAAAGAAAGATATTACATTCTTATAATTGGAGAAGTAAGGATGCCATTTATGAAAATTCTTTCCCGTAGCTTAAGGGAAAAAAAATGCTGCGATCATTATTCTTCTTTCTTTTCCGTGTCACGTTAATTGCCAAAAGAGAAGTAAATTGGGATTTGCAAATATGACAGCATAGTGGTCGAGTACTCCATTTCTATATCGGCTAATTACTGTGCCGTGGGCCAATGAATGAACTTCATTAGTGCCCAAATTCCAAGATTTTAGGGTAGAAAACATATCAGAAATTTACAAATGAGAGGTTTATTACAAATGAGAGGTTCATTTGAGGACATCAGGACAACGTGTACGGAGTATATCTTCATTGTCACAATCGTACATAAACGTTAACTGACAACATATTCAGCACTATAAATTCCTTGCTTCCCCTAAACATTTCATCGACATTCAAACACAAAATATTAGTATTATCATTAGAAAGATTCAGGTAGCAAAAAATGGCTTTGACATTCAATTGGAAGCTCGCTTTTGCAGCTCTACTAGTATTGGGAATGCAGGCTTCTCGAGCCTCATCTCGCGGCTTCTATGAAGCCTCAATGGTCCAGAAACACGAGCAGTGGATGGATCGTTTTAGGCGTGTGTACAAAGATGATGCAGAGAAGGAAAAAAGACTCAAAATATTCAAGGAAAATGCTGAATACATTGATTCCGTCAACAAGGCAGGGATCCGGACTTATAAACTTGGCATTAATGAATTTGCCGATTTGACAAATGAGGAATTCCGAGCCACTCACAATGGGTATAAAATGCGTTCTCACCAGAAATCGTCTGAAACCACATCGTTCAAGTACGAAAATGTGACTGCACCAGCTAGCATGGATTGGAGAAAGAAGGGTGCTGTTACTGGAGTTAAGGACCAAGGGCAGTGTGGTAAGTCAACCTAACTCATCATCATATTGTTAAATTGCGCGGCCTTCTTATCTTGCAGTTGTTACTGCTTGTTATTGCTGCTTCTTTTTCTTCTATCCTTGAGCCGAGCGCCTATCAGAAATAGTCTCTCTACTTTTACAAGGTAGAGATAAGATCTGCATGCACACTACTTTCTCCAAATCCACTTGAGGGATTACAATGGGTTTGTTGTTGATATTATTGTGTGACCATTTCATCTAACATGTTGAGAGAGAACGCTTCTTTAATTATTGCGCGTCGGAACACTTTCTGTAACATGTGGGCCTGATTCTTTTTCATTTTTCATGGGCCTAATCTCTCAACACTCTCCCTCAAGGTTGGGCCTTGCCTTGCACAGATTTACTGGACCTTTTTTAATTTACTTGATTATATTATATCTCAACTTATATATCCTTTCGAGGAAGCTGGAACGCCAAAAACTAAATCAACCTATTAATGTAGGATGCTGCTGGGCATTTTCTGCTGTTGCTGCCACAGAAGGAATCAACAAGATCAAGAATGGTAAGTTGATTTCCTTATCTGAGCAGGAACTTGTGGATTGCGACACGAGTTGGGATATGGGTTGTCAAGGAGGTCTCATGGATTATGCATTCAAGTTTATCATCAAGAACCATGGGCTTACTACTGAATCCAATTACCCATATGAGGGAATCGATGGCACCTGCAAAACGGGAAAGAAATCCAACCATGCTGCCAAGATTACTGGTTACGAAGATGTCCCAGTCAATAGCGAGTCTGCTCTATTGAAAGCTGTAGCTCATCAACCTGTATCTGTTGCAATTGATGCTAATGGACCAGATTTTCAATTCTATTCTAGCGGTGTTTTTACTGGAGAATGTGGAACTGAGTTAGATCATGGTGTCACTGCAATTGGATATGCTAAAACCAGTGATGGTACGGATTATTGGTTGGTCAAGAACTCGTGGGGCACTAGTTGGGGCGAGAAAGGTTACATTAGAATGCAAAGAAACATTGATGCTAAAGAAGGACTCTGTGGAATTGCTATGGAAGCTTCTTATCCAACTGCTTAAATTAATAGAAATCTGGTGCAAGTTTGCTATTGATTTTTCACTTAAGAGTAGTACTGTATGTTATAGGCTTGTGTGTACAACTTAAGTAATAATTGAACAAAAGCTTGTTTGTAAATGGTAATGTTGATGAAAAGTGTATCCTATAATTGTCTTTGAATTTTTGTGCGTGTATCTCACACTTTCAAATTATCTTTTGCTGGTCTCATACAAGTTACAATGACCTGATTCCATGCATCCCACTAACCCAACTTACCAAACTTTGTGTACTCACTTACCCTATCTACTTTGCTTCTCCTTTAGAGTCTTTTACTATTAAGCTAAATACTCCTATCATATTGCCATGGTTTCCCTGCAATAGATAACGACATCATACATCACCTTGTGAACATGCTTTTCTCATTTAAAAACAAACGACGGCCTACTTGTTAACTTGAACCACCCACTATCATCATATGTGTTGGCCGAATCGTATCAGTTCGTAACATAACATCTATGGTAATAATTGGTATATCAACTAACCTTCCCCGAAGAACGATAAGAATAAATCAAAGATATATAAATTCAAGAAGAAACGAATTATCGTCGAGAAAATGTCGAAGAGCAAACAAAAAAGTCACTCGAAACTCTTCTCCTTACAGTCAAGTGGCTTTCAGCTCCTCTGGCGCGCCCTAGCCGACCAGTCCTCGGCTATATAAGGAAGCAAATTAGCTCCCTCATTCTCTTATTGTGCTGGCAGTTCTGGACGAACGAGATAAGGTTAGATTAGATGGAGTCCGACCCATGAAGCGCCAGGGAACCATGCATTTCTCCCGGGTTGAACTCTCGCATGTCCGGGTTTCGATTTTGCTATCTTCTAGAAATTTTGAGGAAATTTCAATATGATGGAAAGTAATTTGTGACTTCAATCTAAGCAATAAGGTTACAACCTCACAAAAATGTTTGTCAATCTTCAAAATCAAATAATCTCCTAAAACAACAAATTCAAGATACATAGTGAAATACCTATGCCTATGAAAAAGACAATAAATCGCCTGCTGAAAAATATCCCAATTTGCCACGAAAAAATGAGTCCGGAACTGAAATAATATTTTTTTTTGTACAAAAAGCACATTTTTAATGTTTAAAAAAAAGTTACATTAATAGGTAATTCGCAGTATTATACAGCGAATTATTAAATTTTTTTTTTTTAAGCAATTCACAGTATAGTATTGCGAATTGTTTAAAAAGGGGCCCAGCTCTTTTTTCAAAGGCAATTCTCAGTATTATACTGCGAATTACCCTAATTCGTAGTATAATATTGAGAATTAGACTGATTTTACTTATTTTTGGCCCCACCAATAATAATTAACTGATATAACAATAATTCAAATACATAAAACATAGTATAATACTGCGAATTCCTTTAAAAAATTCTACACCCCAAGCTCGGACTTGCCTTATTTATAGGCGTTTTAATTTTATGAAAATTCATTCAATACTTAAACTTCAAACATACGTTCACTATTCTCTCTTCTCCTTATCAATCATATTTTTACAATGTCTGAAGTGCCAAAAATAAGGGTTTCACTATATTGAAGGGGTGAGGTTGTGGTGGAGAATAACTCTGTGAGGTATAGCTCACCTCTACAGTGTCATATTAAATTGCCGCTTACTATAGAGTACGATACATTGGTATCGTTGTTACGTAAAAAAATGAGTGAGCGGAGGTGTTCAGTTAACCTTAAAGTAACCGGTAGATTTCCTTATTCAGTGACTCCGTAGGGGTTTGCTTATTATTCTGAGTTTAACATCGAGGATGATGAAACTCTTAGAGATTTTTCGCGGATTCCGGATGAATACAGAGAATTTATTGTAATAAAATTATTGGAAATGTACGTCAAAGTGGAAGACCTTCCTAGTAATGAGGGCGTGCATAGCAAGGATAACCCCTAGTCATCGGGTGGTTATTTTGGAGCAGGTTTTACCGGACAGATTTCTAATGAAAGAGCTTGCCTTGATTTAAACTTGTCACCATCGGCGAATGAGCAGCCACAAAATAATTTTTCACTTTATATAATCAACAAGATGACTGGTAAATTTCAATTTTACTATGTTTTAGCGATGTTTTTTTTTGTTTTAATTGGATTTGTATTAACACTCATATTTTTTATAGGGGGCACCGTCCGAATATGAATTTTACAACTTATGACACCGCCCCTAGTTGGAATATGCGTAGGTCTGGAGTATTGCACCACGGTGGTCCATCTGGGAGTCATCACCAACATGAAAATATCCATCATGAAATGTCAAGACAATACGATTTGTAAGTAAAGTGATATAGCTATATCTAAAGTATTTTTCCTCAGTATTGGGTAACTTATCTTTTTGTTCTTTTTGTGCAGTGAAAACGAGATTCTTGAAGCTCCTGACCTCACACAGTTGTCCATAGACGATATATTTACTCGTGATTTGGCAGATGCGCAGAGTCAGGAGGATGATAGTGATTATGACAACAATGCGGATGAGTCTGGGGATGACACACCCTTCCATGATGAGGGTGATGATGAGGAGGAGGAAGTGAATGTTGAACCTGAGTTGACGAGGGAGCATGTTTCTCCACCTCCCGCTAGACCAAGAGTGTACGAGTCCCACGTGCCATTTCATGAGCGAAATATTCCCTACCTTGATAATTTGCCAAGCTTGCCTAACGTCGATGCCCTCATAAGGGATGATGATGAATTACGGTCAGTGATGTGGGATGAGTCTAGACTAGCTGTTCTGATAAAGGGCATGTATTTCCCCGATAAAGCTCGCCTAATTAGAGCTGTAAAAATCTACAGTATAAGAGAGTGTCGTGAGATGACGATAGGTAAGTCAAGCACGGTGAAATACAAGGCTGTATACCGTAGGTGGTTTATGTGTTGTCACTGGATGTTGCGTGCCATGAAGAAGAAATCAGGTTTGTGGAAAGTGGGTAAATTTATTAGCGAGCACAGATGTGAAATGGACACATTTAATGAGAATCACTTCAGCTTGGATATGGACTTGAGTTCCCTTTTCTTGATTCCATTTTTGGAAGTGTTCATTAGGTTCAATATTAAAGAGTGTATTACAGCCATCCACCACGAATATGGTTGTACTATAACCAAAAGAAAGGTATATCTCGGTCGCAAACATGCCTTTGAACTTATTTATGGCGACTGGGATAAGTCTTTTTCAAATCTGCCCAGGTACATGGCCGCACTGCAACACTTTAACCCCGGGACTGTTGTTGAATGGAGGCGTGAGCGGAGTCCGGACAGACCGAAATATATTTTCAACTATGTGTTTTGGTCATTTAAACCAGTAATTGATGGTTTTGTGCATTGTCGTCCTGTAATTTCCATAGATAATACTCATGTCTATGGAAAGTATGATATTAAGCTTTTGATTGCAATTGCATTAGATGCCAACAGACAAATATTTCCACTAGCTTTTGCCATTTATTCCAACGAAAGTAAAGAGACGTGGATGCAGTTTTTAAACTACTTGAAGCAGCACGTTGTCAAACAGTGTTTAGGTATTTGTCTAATATCTGATCGGCATGGTGGTATTTTAAGTTCTGTACATTACTTGCCTGAATGGCATGAACCATATGCATACCACCGTTACTATGTAAGGCACCTGAAGGCCAATTTCCAGAAGAAATTTCCTGACAAGGCCTTGCATGACTTAATTTGGATGGCTGTAACTGAGAACCAGCAGTGCAATTCATGAGGCACATAGAAGCGATCTGACAGATAGAACTACGAGCCTATACTTGGTTGATGCAACATGAGCTTCACATGTGGACATTCCATGCTGATGGCGGCAGACGAGGGGGAGCCCTCACTACAAACGTGTCGGAGTCATTCAACGGCTTGTTGAAGTCTGCCCGTGGACGGCCTGTCACTTCCATAGTCCGCATGACATTCAAACAGAGTGCAAAGAGGTTTATTGAAAGGCATACAGCTGCATCGGCATTGATGGACAGGGGTGTTGAATTTATGTCAATACCCATGAGAAGATTTGAAAGGTCCAGGAGGCGAGCACAGTGGCATTCATTTCTTCAGTATGATCATGAACGGGGTATTTTTGAAGTTAAGACCGCTATCAACGGACACCGTGGGAATAATCTACAGACAGTGAATGAAAATGGAAGGTTATGTTCATGTGGGAAATGGACCATCTACCACATTCCGTGCGCACATGCGTTGAAGTGCTTTCTACAAGTTGGATATGGGGAAACAAACTATATTGATAGGCAATACAGTGTTGCTGCATACGTAGACACGTATAGTGGGAAGTTGCATCCATTAGGTGCTGCGCATTATTGGCCGTCAGAATCTTTTAAGTTGGTATGTAACAAGGACTATTTGCGCAAGCTGAAAGTGCAAAAGAAAACGCTTATACAGAACCAAATGGATGTTGGTAAGTCCGTTTATGCATGTAAATGTGGCATATGCTCACAAACAGGACATGACCATCGTAAATGTACTTCAGGTGGTGTGCATGGCGGTGGTAATCCTGGTGCAAGTTCGTCCAATGTAACCAACTATCAAGGATACCCCTACTCCTTTATTTTGGTATTATTTTTTGTAATACATGTTTGTAGTTGTGTTTGTTTCAATATATATGAAATAAAATAAATTTCCACAATCCTGTTACATCTTATTTTTTAACGTTATATTTTGATATGGTTGTTCAAATATTGAGGTATGGGTGTTAGTAAACATAACCAAAAATGTTGTATAAAAAATTTTTTTGTCATGAAATAAATTAAATATGTAAAGCGTGGTACAATAATATATTTTATCAATTGTCTTGTCGTTCTTAAAAAGCTATAAAGCATGGTTCAAAAGCTTGAATGAATGAAGTAAAAGCTTTTTTTTTTTGCAAAAAAATTAAATATGTAAATCTCAGTATAATACTACATTTTGTTGAGTTGTCATGTCGTTCTGAAAAAGTTAAAAATCATGTGAAAATACTGTTTTGTTTCAGATAAATTTAATATGTAATTTACAGTATTATACTGCATTTTGTTGAGTTGTCATTTCGTTCTGAAAAAGCTAAAAAGCATGTGAAAACCTTGTTTTGTTTCAGATAAATTTAATATGTAATTTGCAGTATTATACTGCATTTTGTTGAGTTGTCATTTCGTTCTGAAAAAAGCTAAAAACCATGTGAAAACCCCGTTTTGTGTCAGATAAATTTAATATGTAATTCGCAGTATTATACTGCGAATTTGTGTGAAATCTTGACTATAAATAGCGGTCGCATGCTACTTATATTCTTCACATAACAGTAACCAAAGTTTCTCTATAAGAAATATCTGAACGAAATGTTTATGTCCCAAGGTGCTACTGCGAAGAAAAATGCAGTTTGTACAAATGGTGGCCAGATGGTGCACGCCGCTACTGGGCATGTACAAACAAGCTTGAGGAGTTACCCGGCAAGCCTACATGTGAATTTGAGGTTTGGATGGATGAACCATGTAACCAGGAGTACTACAAAAAAAGAATTTATGATCTTCATATTACATGTACAAGGCAAGCGGTACACGAGCGCCGAACCAATGACCAAATTGAGGAGTTGAAGGCCAAACTCAACGAGGTAGAAGAAGAGAAAAAAAAGCTGGAAGAACAACTCGAGTAGTTGGAGAAAATTGTAGTACGCGGTCGTGATTAAACAGTGGCTTGTACGTGATAAGCGTAGTAGTGTATTTTCATGTTTCCCTTGTCATGTGCTTGTAGTAGTTGTACTGTTTGTATCTTTAGATTTGCCGCTTTTGTGTTTGTGTTTCATGTTCAAATAAAATTCATGTTCAAATTTTGTTTCAATAAAAATGGTGTTATAGTTGAGTTGTTGTCATTAAATACATAATGTGAAAACCCTGTTTTGTGTCAAAAAAATTTAAAATGTTAATCGCAGTATAATACTATATTTTGTGGAGTTGTCATGTCGTTCTGAAAAAGCTGAAAAATATGTGAAAACCTTGTTTCGTATCATAGAAATTTAATATGTAATTCGCAGTATTATACTGCATTTTTGTGTGAAATGTTCAAATATTAAACTTTTTTGTGTTAGTAAACATGACCAATAATGTGGTATAAAAAACATATCGTATTAAAAAATAAATTAAATCTTGAATGACTGAAGAAAATTAATTTTCGTTTTGCAAAAAAATAAAATATGTAAATCTCATTATAATACTATGTTTTCCTGAGTTGTGATGTCGTTTTGAAAAGGCTGAACACCATATGAAACCCGAATTATTTTTAGAAAAATTTAATATGTAATTTGCAGTATAATACTACATTTTGTTGAGTTGTCATGTCGTTCTGAAAAGCTGAAAACCATGTGAAAACCCTATTTCGTATCAGAGAAATTTAATATGTAATTTGTAGTATAATACTACGTTTTGTGGAGTTGTCATATCGTTCTGAAAAAGCTGAAAACCATGTGAAAACCCTGTTTCGTGTCAGAGAAATTTAATATGTAATTCGTAGTATAATACTACATTTTGTGGAGTTGTCATGTATGTGAAAACCCTATTTCGTGTCAGAGAAATTCAATATGTAATTCGCAGTATAATACTATGATCAATCTGAAATCTTGCCTATAAATAACGAGCGCGTTTGAGTTATTTTCTGCGCTTAACAACAACCTATAATCGAGATTTTCCATAAAACCAAACTTCTCTTTAAGAAATGTCTCAACGACCCCTTTGTTGCCCAAAGTGCGACTGTGGAATCAAAAGCATGATGTACAATGAATGGGAAGAAGCTGGACGCCCCTACTGGGCGTGTATGAACAAGTTTTATAGGCAACCCGACGTACCTATATGCAATTTTAAGGTATGGGTTGATGAACCATGTGACCAGGAATACTACAAAGATAAGTTGTATCATCTTCAAGATGTGTGTAATGGGCAGTGGGACAGAGAGCGCCAATCAAAGTAAGAAATTGAAGAGTTGAAGGCAAAGATCAAGGAGGTAGAAGAAGAGAAAAAGAAATTGAAAAAAAAGCTCGAGAGGATTAAGCAGAGAATGCTAGACGGTCGTAACTAAGCAATGACATTTACGTGTTAAGTGTTGTAGTGTATCTTTATGTTTCCTTTGTCAAGTGCTTTCACTAGTTCTACAATTTGTTTTTGTGTTAGGTTTGTAAGGTTTGTGTTTGAGTTGTACTATTTAAGTAAAATTGCTATTCAAACGCAATTAAAATAAAATTATTATTAATAGATAATTGTTACTATTATTTACATAAAGCACTATTTACACAAAGTTAATACATAAGTAAATCAGTGAGTGCCGTAGCCTGTGTGCTTCAGTGCTGCTGCTGGCCTAAGTCGCATCCCCTGTCGTCCGGACACACTATCTGGATCATCATCATCAAGCCGCCTCTTTATATGAGGATGTGCAACAGCATCAACACTATAACTGGCAAGATTTGAAGAATAGGCCGTCGGGCCGTCAGCAACTTACAAAACAAAAAGTAATCTTAGCATGTGAAAATGTATTATTATCTTAACCTACAGAATGTATTATTATTTTTAGTAAAAAAATATTTTCTCACCATGGTCTCGTCGGCCTCCTGGGTATATGCATCCGTGATGTGCTCATCACCGCATGTAGTGTCCTCAAAGATGGGCTGGGACGAAGACTGCATAAGAAAGTAAAAATTAATTAATGGAAGCTCATTAAGAAAAAGAAAGCAAATTGAAATATTAAAGTAATACAAACATACCGCCGCCTATGGTAGATCTGCGTGAACTGCCAGGGATGAGGGATAACTCAACCTACGCTTTCCATTCATGTCCTAGGTCGGCCGATCCTCAACTGCGGTAGATGGGCATGCGAAGTACTGCTCTACATTCCCATCGAATGTACCCGTGACCGATAATGCTCCTGACGGGGTGACCTGCGATGCTGGCAGAGATAGCTGAAGGCTGCAAGAAGGCATGCTGCTGGAAGGCTCATCTGCCTGAGGTATATAACCCTGCTAATCATCTCCAAGTGACTCAATTCCAAAGTCCCCATGCTGTTCCTCAGCATGTGGGTCGACAGGTGCCTCACCGCCCCATTGCTGGGGACCACCTCCTCGCCGTCCCCTACGACCCCCGCGACCCCGTGGGGCACCCTCTCTCATGCCCTACCCCTGCCTCGCGGGACACCCCTATCCCGATGGTAGGCCTCTGGCGCCACGTATTGAGCCTCGCGATCCAACCTCGCGGCATCTCTCGCCTGCAACAGTGTCCAGCGAGCCAACTGTGCCACCTGCCGGCCATACTCAACCACTTCAAGGATATCGGTACGCTGCTGCATTTACTGACCCAACTGGAAGAGCTGATGATGCCCAATAGCCTATGAAATATTTAAAATATTAATTAAATAACGCTATATCCAAATTATAAGATATTAATAAGCCAAGAAAACATACCAGTCCCTCGAGCCTCCCGGCATATGGTCTATAGCGCTCGTCAAGTATATGAATGGGTTTCCCGATCATCAGTCGGGTGTGACGGCGGTACCACTCAGTATACAGATGGACAGTGGCCTCCTGGGTATATGTAGGTGGTGGCGGAATACGCTCAACTCGCTCCTCCCAATAAACTATCTGCTGCTGTAGCCATCCTATATACCACTGGTCCATGCTGCCACGGTCGTCCCGCTGATAGTGTGTAGGCTCCCATCCAGGCTCCCTCGGTATAGGCTGGGGACGGTGAAACTGTCGAAGCACACGCTCTATGGCATGATACTCAGCGTGATCGAATAAGATCATCGGGATAGAGGTGCTCCAAAGCAGCCGGTCGACTGAGAAACATGCAGGCAGCTGAGCAACCAACTCGACGCAGTATGACATCCAGATGAACTACCAAATAATAACATAAAAATGAGTACGCGCGACACAACACAATTTAAAACAAGCAAGTGTAGGTAAATTTTTACCTGTCCGTCCACCAACATATCTAAGACATCCCTGACAAGGGGGAAATTATGACGAACATCGCTCCCTCGGTAGTTCCCACACCGGAGAATCCACCTAACAGCTAGAGGGAGAAACGGATAAGCCTCACCGGGCGGAAGTGGTGGTAGAGGTGGCTGCAACGGCATGATCCGCTGCCAGGCCCAAACCTAAGAGAAAAGGTTCATGTAAAATTTATGAGACATTTCATGATATACAATTCGGAGTAATGAACAGAGTATTCAAAAATTTTGTCACCTGTAGTAGGGGCAGAAAACCACATATATCCACCGCTGGGCCCATGCTCGCCCGACACATGCTCCTATACAGGTATGCCAGAATAGCAGAACCCCACTTGTAATGCGGTAACTCATCCAGCTGCTTGAGATAATGGAGAAAGCGCATAGTCACTCTACTCCCCGAAGTGTCCGGGAACAAGACACAACCGAAGAGCAGGAGCAACGCCATCCGCGTGTATCTCTCAATCCAAAGATCCTCCGTCTCGCCATGAATCTCTGGGTGCAAAATTAGCATCTGATCTCTAATGGCTGACAAAAGAATGCGACTGCCCCCAGCGCCACCCTCTGGTCTAAAACCAGTAAACTCCCCCATCAAATCCAAAAACTGGGCACGCGTCATCCCTGTAATGTACTGGGGCAGTGCCACGGCCCGTCCATCCACGCGGAGCTCGTATAAAACCTGAACATCCTCAAACGTGATGGTGGCCGCTCAGGTGGGCAGGTGAAAAGTATGCGTCTCCGGTCGCCACCGCTCTACCAATGCCGTGATGAGAGACCAATCGAGCTGCATCCATCCAAGCTGAACAATCGTATAGAAGCCCGTAGCCTGTAGGCGCTCGACTACGCGGACATGGAAAGGATGCTCCGCGATGAACTCCCACAAATCGTCGGGCCTCCTGGGGCGGAGAGGCTGCTCCGATAGCTGTCCCTCCCATACAAAGGAGGACCTATGGTCGCCCTGCAACACTAATAATTGATCCTCGGCAGGTCCAGGATGCGCAGGCAGAGGAAAGGCTGTGTCGTCTACTATAATTTATAAAAAATTTATTTTGTGTGTTAGATTAATGAATTAAATAATTAATTATGTTTAATATTGGACTGAATAATTAAGTATGGGTTCCAGGCTTGATTTTTGAAGCCCGGTAGCACCGACTTATCCTTAATTATTATGCGTGTCAATTTTAATTTTTTTTTGAATTTTATTAGATTAATGAATTAAATAATTAATTATGTTTAATATTGGACTGAATAATTAAGTATGAGTTTCAGACTTGATTTTTGAGGCCCGATAGCACCGACTTATCCTCAATTATTATATGTGTCAATTTTAATTTTTTTTGAATTTTATTAGATTAATGAATTAAATAATTAATTATGTTTAATATTGGACTGAATAATTAATTATGGGTTCCAGGCTTGATTTTTGAGGCCCGCTAGCACCGACTTATCCTTAATTATTATGCGTGTCAATT
This sequence comes from Nicotiana glauca, assembly GCA_026770625.1. NCBI lineage: Eukaryota > Viridiplantae > Streptophyta > Magnoliopsida > Solanales > Solanaceae > Nicotiana > Nicotiana glauca. The sequence goes on from MU736442.1 coordinate 109,395, forward strand.
TTAATTTTTTTAAAATTTTATTAGATTAATGAATTAAATAATTAATTATGTTTAATATTGGACTGAATAATTAAGTATGGGTTCCAGGCTTGATTTTTGAGGCCCGGTAACGCTGACTTATCCTTAATTATTATGCGTGTCTATTTCAATATTTTTAGAATTTTATTAGATTAATGAATTAAATAATTAATTTTTGTAAAGTGTAATCTAAAAGGCTCTACTACGCTAAAAGGCTATATATTTTACTACACTAAAATGCTCTATATTTTACTACACTAAAAGACTCTATAGTTTACTATGCTAAAATGATCTATATTTTACTACGCTAAAAGGCTATTTATTTTACTATGCTAAAAGGTCACTATTACCTATAAAAACAACTAACATAAAATCTAAATATGAACAACAAACAAACAAAATAATATTAATTTGTTATTTAACCAAATAAAAACATAACATTTAAAATACAAATAATTTATCAACTTTTAATATTTTTTTTACCATAATTAATAAATCAAATCGTGTATAAATAAGATACAAATTTAAGCACAAACATAACACAAATTAACATGGAAACACATTAAACAATACAAATATTCACGTACTATACGAGTTTCGACATAAAGAAAATCGAAATACCTCGATTTAACTTTTTTGAATTTGATTGAAATCAAAATTTTTCACCCGAAAGAAGGAATCCAAAGCTTGTCTTGTGTGTGAGACCTATACTCCTTACTCTTAAGGTGATGGGTGGGGCTGAATTTTTTTTTTTAAAAACAAAAAACGGGGGTGGGGGACCAGAATTGTGGGGGAAATTTTTTTAATGGAGTTGGGGGAGTTCTGTCGGGGAAGAAGAGGGGTTATGATTTCAAAAGGCAATTCTCAGTATTATACTGCGAATTACCCTAATTCGCAATATAATACTAAGAATTTCCTTTGAAAAGAGAGCTGGACCCCTTTTTAAATAATTCGCAGTACTATGCTGCGATTGCTTAAAAAAATATTTTTTTAATAATTCACAGTATAATACTGTAAATTGCTTTAACAGCTAAATTTCCGTTAAAGTAATTTGCAGTATTATACTGCGAATTACCTATTAATGTAATTTTTTTTTAAACATTAAAAATGTGCTTTTTGTACAAAAAATTATTATTTCAGTTCCGGACTCACGAAAAAAAAACCTATTTCTAGATAACTGCCTAACTATCTCCGATCTTCGTGCCCAGGTGCCACGCGGTGTGTGAAGCTCTATTTCAGTCCCTCAAAACTAATTTGGTGACAAGTATTGTAATTTTTTTCCAATGAATAGAGGCTTTCGGCATAACTATGAATGGCATAAATCACATCCTTTGTTGGAGCTCCCTTTATTTCCAAATATCTCCACCTAAGTTTTCTTTGGTCATAAAAGTTACACTCTAAAATATTAGTCTTAATCGCGATAAATATAATCTCGTCATTATAAGAACAGCAAAATCTATTACATTCACTAAATGTTGGTCGCAATTTATCCTCCATACATTTCCATTGGGAAGGTGTCTGAATGCTATGACTCTTCCATTCTTCTTTTTCGAATTTTTCCAAAATCCACAAATCCAAAAGAAGAGATTTTTTTTTGTAGTAAATCTCTTTTAAGAATTTACCAGTATTAGTATCCGCGCACACAAATATCAAATTATAATTTGAGTTATTGAAATTACCTTAAAATTTTAAACTTCCAGATAACATGTTTCTTTTTATTTATATTTTTATTTTATATTTGTAACAATCTAACTCCTTGATTTAGTACTTGTATTTTATTTTGTGGTCAATATTAAATAATACTAAACATATCACATTTGTGATATACATTTGTAGACATATAAATTTTATAGGAAGTAAATCCATAAAATAGTTGGGACTATATTTTAAATTCAAGATATATTAGTTCAAATAAATTTATTTGGCCAATATAGTTGTGTGAGCACGTGATTTTTGCCGCGCTTAAATTACTCCTATAGAATTCATTAAAGTTAGAATTTTTATCTTAATATTTGAATTTTTAGGAATTAATTGCATAATTTTGTATTTTTTGCATTTTATGTGCATTTTTCGTTGTCATAAAAATATAATAAAAATTACAAAATAGCATCCTTGCATTCAGGACTTAATTCTTGATTTTTAAAATAATTAAACATCATTGAAATAAGAGAAAAAATAACAAAAAATAATCCTTTTACATTTGTTTTCCTTCATTTGCATTTTTTTTAATTTTCCTCTTAAAATTAAAATCTAGTTAATTTTAGAAAATTTAATTAGTTTCATTTAGAATTAAATCAGGTCTTTAGCTACTTTTAATTTTTCATTCAATAAAATCCAAAATTCAAATAAAAATACAAAAGAAAAAGAAGAAAACAAATAAAAAAAAAGGAATTGAGATAAAGAAGTAAAGGGCCAGCCAGCTCTTGGGCCACTTTCATGCCAAATACCATAGCCCAAAACCCCCTCCAAACCCCTTGCCCGGTCAAGCCCAAATACCCTTTTTACCCGATCCAATTTTCAGCCCCTAGACCACTCAAACGACGCAATATCATACCAATACTACGTCGTTTTGATATCATTAGGTGGAAACTCAATCTCACCCGTCTCTTTGTATCATCCAACGGTCCAGGTTCAGTTAAGGATTTTAAATAAAAATATCTAAAAACTTCAGAGACCGTTATCATCTTCCTCGTATCTGCATAACTCCACCGACTCCGCCCTAACTCAGCTGCCGAAAATTGCCCACGGCGGCGGAGGAGCTCCAACTGCCTCCAAATTAATACCGTAGAACTGCCTTCCTCTCCTCTTTCTAAGCCCCCAAACCTTTGCCCTCGAATCCCAACCAAACGCCTCAAATATTCGAATTCCTAGGCACCACCACCACCGTGCACGGCGCCGCCGCCACCTATACCATACCAAATTTATACCCCATAACCCCCAGGTCACCATAAGCCCCATACTCTTGATTAGTTCACAAAAAAACCAACCGAATTGCCCTAATTTAACATCTAGGGTTTAAGCAAAGTTGAAATCGCGATTCATGGATTATCAGTGTCCAATGGTCCCAAAAATGATATTATGTGCTTTTTTTGACATGAAATAAACACATAATATTATTTTTGGGGCTAGATTCAAGTTAGTTCGAGGAAGGGCCATTTATTTTAAAATTAGTAAGTTCTTTAAATTTTCTAATTTTTTTATCTTGATTCAATTTTTGTTTTGTTTCTGTTAGTCTAAGTGTTTAAGTATTAGTTTAATTCTGATTAGTTCAAGCGTATAATTGTTAGTTTAGTTAGATTTTCTGTTAGTTTTGCTTTGATTTTGATGTGTTTGCTTTTTCTTTTAATAGTAATAATTTGTTCGTTTGTTAATTTAGTTGTGATTTGAATTCTTTAAAATTAGGGTTAATCATGTTCGTGGGTTTAGTTTAAGTTTTGCTGTTTTGCTCAAATTTTCTTCAGGCTTCATGTATGATTTAAGTTTGTTCTATTAGTTTAATTTTGTGTTTCGAATCAGTAGTTGTTCAGTAATTATTCTAATTAGTTTGAGTTCTTTTGATGTATGATTTTGATTAGTAATTATTCTTTAAGTTCAGTGTTTGTTTTCAAGTAATTGTTAGGCTTAATTTAGTTAATTTGGATATAGCTGAATTAGTTTGGTTAATTAATCATGGTTAATAATAGGGTAATGGGTTAGGGTTAATTGAGATAAGGTTAGTAATTTCAAAACAAATTCAGAGGTAATCTAGGTACTTAGAATTGCATAGGAATGCTGTAGTTAAAGCTAGAACCCTCTAGAATCTTCTAAAATAGGGCCTTAGTCATAATTTTAGGATTTTAATGCAGTAGCTTGAGAAACAAGTCAAAACTTTAGGGCTAATGTATAAAAACTGAAAATAAAAGAGGGGAAAAATTGGTAGATGAAATCTAGAAGCTTCCTCCTCCTCTTCTGCCTATAAAAGGCAGCCTACATGCCTTATTTTCCAAGTTTGGAGAATCTAAAAATTCCCTAAAACTCCCAGCATCCAAATTTCTCCCCCCCCCCCAAAACATTTTTAGTAAGTTTTAGCCTTAGAAATTTGAATTTTCAAATCCAAAAACAAAAAACCTGAACTCTTAGAGTTCAAAAAACTTTCATTCTAGGTCAAAAATCTTCAAAAAAAAAAAAAAAAACAGAAACAATACAAAATTCCAAAACAATTTCTATTCTACTGAAATTCCTTAGTTTAGGTTCACATTCCAGTTGTTGATTCGATCTTTCTAGCCTGGATAAGGATAAAAATAGCTTAAATGTCCCTATGTACTGATTGTTGAAATTTGAAGAGTTTGTCCTGTGTAATTTTATGTTGATTTGGGTGTATTCAAGCTATTTTTGTGTGATCTATGGGTTGGAATTAGTCCTGGGCAGTTGATATTGTTGCTGGGTTTACAACTGAGCTCCTACTGCTGTGTGTTGCTGTTTGAGTCTGTTTGAATACTCAAATCTGCTTGCTGACTCTTCCTTCTTCTCTGTTTGCTTTAATTCCAGGTACATTACCTGTAGCCTTCAAGTATTGGAAATGAAATAAAACATTTGCTTATCTGTCCTCCTTGTTAGTTTCATATCACACTTAGCTAGATTCAGCATGTTAATCTGGTTTTTTGTATATATTCAACTAAGGACTATGTAGAATTATGAGGCTGTGATTTTTTACACTAGAACTTAGATTGTCATTACCTTTTGATCCTTTGTATCGGACTGTTAGACTATGCTGGACTTATATGAGTGCTAAATTGTAGTGTTAGCTATAGTATGGTAAAGGTTAGTCTGATTATTAGATTAGTTTGAGTTTTGAGTTTAGGTTAAGTCTTTCTTCAATTCATACGAACTGCACCTCCGATTTATAAATTCATCCTTAGCTCATTTAAATTTAGTCTATTTACCTGTTCCTTGTTAAAACTTCAGTTTAGTTAAAAAAAAACAAATAGGCACTAGAATGAGTATGTATGCTAATCCATTCCAATCACGCCACAAGCTATTTACACTCTAGTTTAAAATCAGAGTAATACTTCTATGTCACGACTGAGTTTTGATTGTGTTAATTCAATTGTTAAATTCGCTAAATGTTAACAAGGTTACGTCTGTGTAGATTGTGTTAATTCAATGGTGTAGATTTGAACATTAAAAAATAAGAATAAAATGGACAGTTACTTTGAATGCGAAAATTTCCTTCACTTGTTGTCCTAATCAATGAGTTGAACTATTTAAAATCACTTTAATAATTTATTTGGGCTTGATCATAAGCCCAGAGCTGATGGCCCATGCCATTTGTTTGGACACTAACAGTACTAACGCAAAGTTCAATCCAGACCTACCTACTCTCCCAATTGGGCTAGGGTCAATTGGCCCAGGCGGGTAGTAGTCCATAGAACAATTTAATTTTGCTGTTATTTGGGCTGAGTTTAAAAGTCAATGCTGAAGTGCTAAAGGTTGAAATCTATATTAGGATCATTAGGATTAATTGTGTAACATAAATTTGGGCTTTCGAGTTAGGTGGCGGGTTCAAATTAAGAGGTTTTCCCTTTTGTTTGAATTCGGACCTGAACTTGAAATCCGAATTTCATAGTGCCAATTAACTAGGGCTCTTTAGAGACAAATTCAATAGAAAATTATAGTTTTCTCTAGGATAGCCTTTAAATAATAAAATGAGGTGAGCCTCGCCAAACAAAATGTATAAATTGCGGGGCCCTCTTTAAATGATCCTATTTCACGGCCTCTCGCAAAGATAATAACACGTTAGCTGCTTTAGGCGTGCTTTTAATAATTTTACCTTCCTAAATACGGGTGTGCATTTCATGCAACCCAAATCCGAATCCCAAAATGTTGAATAAGAATGTTTCGAGGATCCCGGTGCATTTCATGTGACGTGATCTAAAAATACATTTTTAAACAATGTTCATTTTGTTAAAAAATTTAACTAAAAGCGGTAAATGATTCTAAAATTGTACTGTAGGATGACATGTTTAAAAATCAAATTTTAGCAATTTATAATAATTTAAGCGATCGTGCTAGAACCACGGGATCCGAGGGTGCCTAACACCTTCCTCTCGGGTCAACATAATTCCTTACTCAGAATTTCTGGTTCGCAGACTCCAATTGGGAAGTTGAAATTTTTCTCGATTTGGGATTCAAGTTAAACCGGTGACTTGGGACACCAAAAGCCAATCCTATCCCAAGTGGTGACTCTAAATAAATAAATAATCCCATTTCGAATAATGTTACTTTAAATAGAGAAACTCCCTTATACATTTATCCTTCGGGGTAGGTGTGTAAAAAAGGAGGTGTGACAGCTCTGGTGACTCTGCTGGGGATCACGAACCCAGAATTTCGATTCAGGGTTCAAGAATTTGAGCTTAGTACAAATTGTTATATTTGGCTTTATCTGATTTTTCTACATGTTCCATGCTATATGTGCTAAATATTTTACCGCTTTGATATTTGTTGAAATTGTATATATAAACTGTCGCGAATCCCTTCCTCTTTTTGAGTCTTCTACATCATGGAGAAGGGTGCACTTCGTGTAGCTTCTCTTCTGTTTAGAGTCTTTTACCAATTTAGAACGAGGTTTGGATAAGTTGCTAAGCCGGCGGAGCTTCTGTATCCCCAGTACGCTGCCTCCCACTCGGCTCGAGTTGTCCGCTCGGGTAAGCCAGATCTAGACCAATAAATATAGGGTTTAAACCTAGAAGAACAAAACTTCATGCCGGATCCCTAGTGGGACGTTTGTTTGCATCATGTGCATTTGACTTAGGGGACTCAACACAGGGGTTGGGTCCGTCTAGGACTGGTGACCTGAAATAAAATGACCATCCTGATGCATCTTACGTGCTACGTGCGCATTTATTTGATCGGCTTTTCATGTTGACCGGCTTGTATATAATGAGAGAAAATTGAGAAAAATATCAGTGTTAGGACTAAGTGAGGGTGACTAATTGTTTTGAAAAACCGATGCCCAAATAGTACCAAAATGTTGCCGAATTTTTTGAAAAGGAAAAATATTTGAAAAATGGAAAAAATTATTGTTCAAAATATAGTTGATTTTGGCAAATCTGCCCGAACTACGCTGGTTTGATTCTCACCGGATGTGAGATACGTAGGCAACCCTCATCGGGTCCAACCTCCCTTTTGCAAAAATAGCCCAAAAATGTCAAAATTTTAATTTTTATCGTAAATAAGTCGAGTGATGCCATTCTTGTTAAAATAAGCCGAATGTTCCCAAAAGGGCGCTGGAAGGCTGTTTTTGCAAGAACACTCAACCTGAGTCATTTTTAAATGATTTGCGGGCACAACCTTAAAATCTTCCTCCCATAAGTGCTGAAAGGCCGTATTTGCAAAACCAAGTCCTTGTTTTCTAAATAAAGAATTTTTGCAAAAATAGCCATTTTTTAAATAAATCATTAAATTCCCCTTTAAATAAATATGCAGGATGAATCCAAGTAATGTCGAAACCTTCTCAGTGCTGAGCGAGATCCCCTTGAAACACCATATGTGGTGGCATGTTTTGGGAAAAGGAAGCAGAGATACTGTGGTCAAAATTTTGGGTGGTCTCGTTGATTTATTGAACATCAAACCTAGGAAGGATGTTATTGAGGCATTAATACCATTTTGGGACCCCGACCCGTAATGTATTCCGGTTTTCAGATATTGAACTCACACCTACACTAGAAGAGATTTCGGGATACGCGGGTCTCAACGAAAACCTCCAGAGTAGATACCCATTGGCCCCACGACCGATAACCTTTCATAGGTTCCTGGACTTGTTGAGCATCAGCCGGTATGTTCAATATCCGCATCTAGTAAAGGGGTGTTGCACACTGCATTTCTTATATCACCGGTATGGTAACCCAAAAGGTTTCGAGGAGTCCAACACTAGTTTAACGCATGTCGGGAACAAAGACAAATGGGAAGCTAGATGGGGATTAGCCTTCATGGTAGCTTTTTTGGGAGTTGTGGTCTGTCCAAGAAAAGATGGTCACATAGACCTCGGCCTTGTAAGAATGCTGGATGTTGCCATTACGAAACCTACTAGCACGGTGGTTCCCTTGATTGTAGCGAAAATGTACCGAGCTTTGACCAAGTGTCGAAAAGGTGTGAAATTCTTTCAAGGTTGCAATCTGCTATTACAGTTGTGGATACAGGATCACCTTTGTCATCGCGCGGGGTATATGAACTACGGTTTAACCGGGCTGAGTTGTATTGCATAATTCGGGACCCAGGTAACAGGTATTGAGTTCCTCGAGGGCATTGAGGCTTGGTCATCATGCTTGAGATATCTGACGGCGGATAAAGTTGAATGGGCTTTTGGGTGGTCTCCTACTACTGAGGTTGTGTACACAGCGGCAGACGTACCTTACATTCTTTTGATGGGTATCCAAATCATCCAACCTTATGCTCCCTACCGAGTCCCGAGGCAACTAAGGTGATTTCAAACCGTTCTCAATGATGAAGACCTGAGCGGGCAAGTCGTTGATTTAGGCCCGAAAAATGCATTCCTTGAAGGCAAAATCCGACAAATATAGAATGAGTGTAGGTATCTCGAGCCTAAGACCATAGTACAGGACCGAGCTAGAGGCGAGGTAGATCCCAAATACTTGACGTGGTTTAGCAACATGTTTCAAATCCCTGAGAGACCTGCTAAAAGGTATCACGTGCAGCAATTCACCGATGGAGCCCAGGTTCAGTGGGATTGGCAAGCCAAGGAAAGGGAATACCGAGCAAGAATAGGAAAGTTGGAGAAATAGGTTCGAGATCTTCAATTCGAAAAAAGCGTACAGGCCGCAGCTGATGAAGGTGATAAAAAGAAATTGGCCTAGGAGAATGAAGCTCTCAAGGCCCAAATTCAACAAATGAAAATAGATACCAGGAATCGAGAAAGAAGTCTGTCTGATGAAAGGTTGATTAAAGGGTTAAAGAAGCACATCTTGGACTACCAGGAAGAATTGGAGAAATCCGAGGGGAACATGGCAAGACTTCGGGCACAGTGGGCCAAGAAGACTGAGGAAAGAGCCCAATTCGTACAACAAATGGAGAGAGACTACGAGGGAACCATTGCTAACATGAAAATAAAAATGATTACTCTTGAGGAAAAGGCAGCCCAACGAGATAAAGAATTTCAGGCCGAGAGGGAACAATGCTATGGGTTAATCGCAGAGATGGAAAAGGAAAAAAATTGTTACAAGACCTTCACTTCCAGGACTCTCAGGTGCTAGAGGCTCGTACCCAACAAATAAGTCGACTACTCCAAGAAAAGGGCCGAATCAGGGAAAGGATCAGAAACATTGCAAACTATATTGTAATGAAGTGTCAGGCCGGTGAACGGATGAGTCGTACCACTTTCTTTGATTCAGTGATGATATTTGTTTGCCAGGTCATGAATAATTTAGAGCAGTTGCAAAGGGGTCTTGCACACAGGCCCGCAGCGATGCCGAATGATGCTCCGCGGGCCCCAGGATTTAAAGCTTTGATGTATTCCTAGTTAATCAAGTATGTATTTTTGCTTTTGAGTATATTTTTGGAATTTCCTTTTTTTCAAGAAAAGAAAAACAAATAGTCTAGTAGCTTTTGTAATCGTAGTTGTTATTAATGAAAAATGGAAAAAATTCCCAAAAAATTGTTTCCTTCTTTTTTGCATTTATTTGTAAGAACTAAACCTGGTCTGATTCATGCGGGGCCATGATACATAGGCAATTTCCATAAGATTCGACCGTAATCCTAAGAAAAAAAGAAAAAGAGAAATACGAGGGAAGTGAATAAAAGGAAAAACACGAGAGGAAAAGAAACACAAAGGGAGAAAATAAGGTATTGAGAGAAAAACCATGGCAAAAGAAAAAGGAAAAGTAGAAAAAAAGAAAAAATAGAGGGAAAAGAAAAAAAACAAAGAAAAGAAAAGAAAAGCGAGGAAAGCAAAAGAAAAGTCGGGATGACGCATGCAACCGTAGCAAACATGTAGATATTCATTTAACTGTATAGGTGCATCATACTCCAATATGCGGTTCCCTATCTGTTATCTGTTTCAAACTAACCATTGTTGCTGTCATCCCAGCTTAGCTTTTAGAAACGGTGGTTGGCTGTGGTACGCTGGCATCACATCAATACTTCACCAGATCAAGAGGTAGTATAGAAATGTCTACAGATATGACTCTGCCCGTAATTCCCATATCCGAAGATAGCTCCATCTCGGGGGTCTCGGCCTCTAAGTCCGTTACAGCTGAAGAGAATCGGATATTGCGCCTATGACTCATGGAAATGTGGGACGCCTGGAATAATGGAAAGGAACCCCCAAGCACCATCCCCGGATTTCCTGAGCTATTTCCTAGGTCTGGAGGTGTTACTACTGTCCCTATTAGCCACCCAAACACTCCGTTGGGGCAACCTACTATAACTGCTCACTTCCTAGGAACACCTTTTGAGGTTCGCCCCCAGGTGTTCCCGTCTGGAACAGCTCCTAACATCTTCACGGCTCCACCATGCTCCGCTATAACACAACCATCTCTGCCGAAGCATTCTTTCGACCCCTCGGTTTTCACATTCCAAAACCATGTCTTTCAGCCTGACCCTCCTCATTATCCTCAATATACTTACTCTCAGCCACTGCCATACGAGCTTACACCGGGGAAAGACAAAACCCCCAAAGCCCCAGAGCAAGATGAGATGGCGAAGAGAATGAGGAGCCTCGAGAAAAGCTTAAAGAATATGCAAGGCTTAAGTGGGCAAAAAAGTATCTCTTATACAAATTTGTGCATGTTCCCGAATGTACACTTTCCCTAGGGGTTTAAAACACCAAAGTTTGAAAAGTATGACGGGCATGACGACCCCATTGCTCACTTGAAGAAGTATTGTAATCGGCTACGGGGGGCCGGTGGAAAAGAAGAGTTGCTGATGGCGTATTTCGGAGAGAGCTTAATAGGCATTGCCTCAGAATGGTACATGGACCAAGACGTCTCACGTTGGCACATTTGGGACGATCTTGCCATAGACTTTGTAAGGCAATTTCAATATAACATCGACATCGCACCAGATCGCAATTCTCTAGTGAATTTGAATAAGAAGCCCTCAGAAAGCTTTAGAGAATACGCTATTAAATGGAGAGAACAAGCATCAAGGGTGGAACCCCCAATAGATGAAGTGGAAATGGTCACCGTATTTTTTCAGGCCCAAGAAGCTGATTACTTCCAAAACATGATGTCGGCTATGGGCAAACCTTTCGTAGAGGCAATTAAAATTGGTGAAATGGTGGAGAATGGATTGAAAACAGGCAAAATTTTGTGTCAGTCGGCCATCAGAGCAACCTCCCAAGCCATCCAAGGCGGGTCTGGGGGAATGGCCAAAGGTAATAAGAAAGAAGAAACGGTTATGGCAGTGGCAGCCTTAGGGGTAAGGAGACATCACACTACCAGACCCATGTTTTCGGACAGAACCCCTCAACATTACTACCCTCATCATGACATGGCTTATGCTCATCCACCTTACGCGGTCATGAACGCTCAACCCTTTGGCCGGCCGCAGCCACATGCCAACAGAAATCAACCTCCATTCCCAAGAAATCAGCCTCCCCACCAGAACCACTATAATCGCCGTCCTCCGCAGAATAACTGCCGTCCTCAAGAACCACCCCGAAGACCAAACTTTACACCAATCGGTGAACCATACTCCAGTTTGTTCCTGAAGCTTGTTCAAATGAATTTGCTGTAGCCGGTCCTTCAGAAAAGATAAAACCCGGCATCGCCTGCCTACAGAGCTGGTGTTCGGTGTGAATACCATTCAGGGGAAGAGGGCCATAATACAAATGACTGTTGGACTCTGAAACAAGCGGTGGAGAACTTAATAGATCAAGGAAAAATTATGTTGAAGGATGAGGATGTCCCAAATGTGACCAATAATCCGCTGCCACTCACAACAATGGGCCGGTAATCGGGATGATTTGTGAAGATAGGGAGTTTGATCCAGCCTTAAAAGCTATAATTGCTATCGCTGATGTGGAAAGAAAGCCAAAGGTGGCCCCGAAGCAATAGAAAAGGGAAAATAAGAGAAAAATCACCAAGACAGAACCACAAAATAAAGCTGATTTGAAAAAAGGAACACAAATGTACGGACCCAAGCAATCCTATGTGGTGCGGGGGACAATCAAACCACCTCAGCTGAGTGAGCCAGTGGTTATTGGACGTGTACCACAGAAGACTATGACGAGCCCTGCTGCGGTACCATGGAGTTATCATCAGACGGTGGTTACGTACAAGGTTAAAGAGATCTTGGGAGAGCTGCTAGAAAACCCCATTGTTGAGAAATATTCAAATGTAGAGGAAGTAAACAATGCCACCAGAAGGAGTTTCCCGCCTAAGAAGCCTGTGAATGTTGAGGAAGCCAAAATGTTCTTTCAAAAAATGAAAATGGCCGATTATGAGGTGGTACATTTGGATGAAACTTTTGTCAAGCTAAGTACAGTAAAGAGGAAGATGATAAGGTTTTCATGTCTGACGAAAGTGAGGAAATACGGGGGGCAATGAGGAAAATTCTCTACGAAACCCACATGGTTCAGCCAAGGGAGGGCATTAGCACCGCTGAGGTGTTATACATGGAACCAAGCGCCAAGCTTCAAAACTGGAAGGCTACGCCATTCCCGATCAGGCGGGAGTCCCAGTAGACCCGTCCTGTTACTTTTTCTACATCCCGAGTTATTTCAGGGTGTAACTCGGATGTTTCCTGTAGTTTCTTGTCTTTAAATTCCCGAATGTGAACCATGTTATCTTCAAAATTTCAAGAAATTAAATCAATATTTCATCGTTCATTTTTCTTTATGATTTTGCTATTTCTCCCCTTCATTTCTTCTCTTCAGTTTTAATAATGCAGTTTTAAATAACATGACATGCTTGCGGACTTCATGCCTAGATCCCAAAACCCTGTCAGATTTTCAAAATAATGAATTAAGAGTCGAAGTGCAAAGAAGGTAACCTTGAGGAAACAAAAACAAGAATCAGAACAATTGAAGGAAAATTGGTTCGCAGGTCGGAAAGGCCTATACATTACAACAAAAGAGTGTGCCGTGCTCAGGGCACATCCGGGCAGATGTACCAACAAAGAATGGCCCGCGCTTACAAGAAGAAGGAGCGTCCCAGGAATTTTGAAGTGGGACAACTCGTGCTAAGATGCCATCTCCCTCATCACCAGGAAGCAAAATTGGAAGGGTCCATACTACATCATCCGGAAAATATTGCCAAGAGGAGCACTGTATTTGGGAGACATTGAAGGAAATGATCCTGAAGTAGCAGTCAATGCAGATGCAGTAAAAAGGTACTATGTCTATGTCACGACCCCAGTTCACCCTCCATGAACATGTCGTGATGGCACCTAGTCCCTATGACTAGGTAAGCTTAACAATGCGGAAGATAAACCAAAATTTGCGGAAGAAAAAAAATAAAACTGAACTGGGAAAATAAACAGGGTTTAAGGTGCTGCTAGGCACATACCACAACAATTCTCAAAGCTAACAAAACTTCCCAAAACCCGGAAACTCACAAATCACAAGCTAAGGGATACATAAGAGGCTCTGACTCAAGAATATCTATACAAAGGAGAAAATGATGGAAGAACTATACTTATTACATAAAAGCCGGAAAGGGACTCCTCGGTCCGCGAACGTAGCAGATATACCTTAAAGTCTCTACCAATACGTCTCCTTCCAAGACTGATAGAATTGAATGGGAGTACCTGTATCTGCACAACAAAAATATGCAGGAGAGTAGTATGAGCACACCACGGCGGTGCCCAGTAAATACCAAGACTAACCTCGATGGAGTAGTGACGAGGGACCGTCAAGGCACCTACCGGTCGATAAACAGTATAATCATAGAAATAATGGTAACGATATATAAATACGTAAGGACTGCATGAATGACCAAAAATGCTACAATTCACAATAGGGGATAAATACAACAATTAACAGCAAGAATATAATAAACGGTGCTACAAAACGACGACAGAATCACAAACCAGTTTCCTAAGGCCACAACACAACAAGAAAAGAAACAAGTCAATAACTTATATCGTACAATGATATTCACAGAAGGTCTTATCCCACTCTTTCCACAATTTCACCAATCTCGGACTAACCACAACTTGCGAAAACCCAGCATCTGAAATCTAACAATTGGCATCCTGTGCCCCAACAATCTTATGGTCATACCGACAACTAACTGGCTAACTAGGGCCACTCTCCTAAATATAATGGATAAGCGAGGCGTACCTCCACCTTTAGAAAAAAAATCAGGAGGAATTCACCTCTAATAGGAGTGCTCAGCTACGTGTATGCTTGTGCAAATGTTTCTAACAAAATTCTACCAACCAGCAACCATGAAAAGGAGGACGTACCGCACGTACGATGTTCCCTCACAACTCCCAAGCGGTAACGTTCATACAGGTAAATAATCCACAATCACAATAGAAACAAATAGGAATGCCTCAACAGGCCGTCACAACTCAATACGCAACCTACATATAAGCATATAACATATCCCGCCTTATTACGCCGCATGTGAAAAACATCAATGACAATAATAGCAAGGCAAAGACCTCGTGCAAACTTTCAACAACAACCACACGGTAGAAACCTCATGCATCACAATATCAATAACCGCACGGCAGAAACCTCGTGCATCACAATATCAACAACCGCACGGCAGAAACCTCGTGCATCACAATATCAACAATTTAACAGGGTAGAAATCTGACAAGAATGATAAATACAGTAGTGTAATAAGACAAATCAATGAAACTATAATAACTACCAGGATAAAACAGAAACACAGGGTAAACACCACTCAATTTCAAATACTAATGAGGGTCTCCTAGGATACCGTCCTGTATCCCTCTCCTCAACTGTCCAATGGATCTCCCGGGATACCATCCCGTAGTCCCAAAATAAAAGTGCAGGGGGATGTCCCGGGATATCATCCCGTAGTCCCAAAATAAAAGTGCAGGGGGATCTCCCGGGATACCCTCCCGTAGTCCCAAAATAAAAGTGCAATCTCAGCCAAAAACAAACCAAGGAATAAATATGAAAAACGGGGTAGTAGATATAACTAGCCTAGCATGCTTCACGTAGTACGATTAAACAACTTAGCAATTAGGCAATTATATCAGGTAGACATGATTTTCCTAGTCTAACACAAGTAATAGGCTTCAAGTAATATAAAGGAAATAAGAAAGAAAGTTAAATGTTAACAACTTAAGTAAAATAGGATTTTCATCAATCGACTCAAGTACAACTTCATATTCGGTGATTGCAAGGATCTAAAAGCCTAAAGGATCAATTTACCACAAATAAATTCGAACACTCATTCGTCACCTCGCATGCAAGGATTACAATCAACATAGAAGACTCAAATCCTAAGGGGAAGTCCCCACACAAGGTTAGGCAAGATACTTACCTCAAACCAGCTAAAATCAACTAGCAACCACGTTCTTGCCACGAGTTCTCGAATCCAAATGGCTCAAATCTATTCAATTAAATCACACATTGTAATTAACATCTCAAGCAACTGATTCTATTATTTAATTCAAAGCTAAAGCGCGAAATTATATAAAATGACCAAAATGCCCTCCAGCCATCGTCTTGGAATTGAATAATTTTCACATTTTCAGAACCCTCGTACTCTCACGAGTCCAACCATATAAAAATCTCCTAAATCGGAGGTCAAATGCCCATTCAAATCACAATAACTAAATCTAAGAAATTTTATCCAATTTTCCACTATTTTGACCTTGAATTCGAATTTTAATGGTGGATTTAACTAGATATTGATAGAAAACAACTAAATGAGGTTAAAGAGACATTAACCACTAATCTTCTCTTCAAAATCCACCAAAAATCGCCTTCTCCCGAGCTCCCCATTAATTTTCCAACTTTTGAAATAAACCCTCGGATTATCCTATTTCACACCAGTGATTTCCGCTTTTGCGGAAAAACAACCGCTTCTGGGGTTTCCTTAAACTTCCCAATTTTCGCTTCTGCGGTTCTTTCATCGCAGAAGCGAGTCCGCTTCTGCGAAAATTCCTTTGCTCCTGCGGCTCCTGCCCAATAGTCCTCCATCGCTTTTGCGGCTCCGCTTTTGCGGTTCCCAAGCCGCATAAGCGAAAATATCGGTAGCCCTGCTGCAATTTTTCCTTCTAATTCCAAACTTTGCCTGTTGAGCATCCGAAATACACCCGAGGTCCCCGGGACCTCAACCAATCACACACACAAGTCATATAACCTAACACGGACTCGCTCGAAGTTCCAAATCACATAATACAACATCGAAACGACGGATTTAACCAAAAATCAAGCTTATGAACTTCCAAATCTTCAAAATACGCTTTCGATAAAAAACCTAACCAAATCACGTCCGAATGACCTGAAATTTTGCACAAACATCCCAAATAACACGACGGAGCTACTACAACTTTCAGAATTCCATTCCGACCCTCGGATCAAAAACTCACTATCGGACCGGAGACTTCGAAAATTTGACCTTCGGCATTTCAAGCCTAAATTAGCTGCGGACCTCCAAACACATTCCGAACACGCTCCCAACACCGAAATTACCTAACGGAGCTAACGGAACCATCAAATTTCTATTCTGAGGTCGTATTCACACTGTTCTGACTACGGACCACTTTCCAACACTTAAGCTCTCATTTAGGAACTAAGTATCCCCAAAACTCTTCGAAGTTCAAAACCGAACATCCAGGCAAACCAAAATAGCAGAATGAACTTAGGGGAAACAGTTAATAGGGGATCGGGGCATGAATTCTAAAAACGACTGGTCAGGTCATTACATCCTCCCACACTTAAACATTCATTCGTCCTCGAACGAGCATAGAGAACATACCTTAAACCCTCAAGTCACTGAGTGCACACTTCCCACATACACCCGCAGGTGATCCCACGTCACCCCAATCCACTTAAGCCTGACGACACCATCTCAACTGAAATTTAACCTTCCTAGCAATACCAGTAAGCCTTCAAGCGAGAATTCTCACCTTCCATCTACTTCCAAATGACCCGATCCTAAATCCATGTCCAATATTAGTCTCAACCAACTATTTCAATATAAGCCAACACACACAGGGTACAACCACACAACATGACACCTCACACATAGGCCCACAATCACATTTCTCGTTGCAATACTTGCCTGAGATCAAATTCGTACTGGCCATAAGCCTCATATCCGACAGGAACTCCTTTCAAACCTCCACAACACTGGTGATGATACAATAACCACGAAAACCACATGACAGAACACCCGATTAACCAAATCTCAGCCAACACCAATGGGTACATACCCCACAAGCTAAACTCAAGAAGCATAGAACGGAAATGACTGAATATGGGAAAGGAAACACACAAGGGAACTAGCAACAAATCAACTAGCACGAATTCTTCTAAAACACAAATCGACAAAAACATCTAACAAGAAAGAATGAAAGCATATAAAAGACTCACAAGTATCTTATACCAATATAACTCTCACCGCAGTACACAGCCTGGTCTCAACATATCAAATTACCTGGAAATCATGAGGGTCCCGCCCTCAACACTAAATCACAAGTAGGGATCACATCAACCCATCTAGAGATTCTCACTAGATCAATTCCGTCTACAATTTACAACACAGACCAGCTCCTACACTGGTGGAGCATAGAAATCACAGCTCGTAACCAAGAATGCTCAGAAGTCACATCAAGCCTACCAAAATAGACAGCAGGAAAATACTACTAGCCTCGTAACTATCGACAACGGCTAAAAATCAGACGATAGACACGGTTATCACTCATAAAACCTCCTAATAGTGTAATCACATAGACAGAGTGCAAATCATGAAGCGCTCCCATAAATGGAGCAACAAACAAAGAAATCCGCCCTGATAAGTAGAACTGTGATGGGATACAGATAGTTCCCCTCAACNCACATCAATGAGCCGGGCCTCCCCCTCTTTGGCACCCCTACCTGCCTGAATACCTTGCTGGAACACACCGGTCTGAAGTCTGGGACAATCTCTCACCATGTGGCTAGTATCTCCACACTCAAAACACCCTCTCTACTAACGAGGCGGTGTAAACTGTGCTACTCCGAGACCCATGATCACCTGAGTTACCACGCTGAGTCTGAAATGAAAACTGAACTAGATGGCCCGCAAAACCTCTACCATAACGCACCCTACCTCCAAAATAAGGAGCTGTATATCTCCTCGGTCTATGAGGACTCCTCGCCTCCTCAAACTCTCCCTCCTGATCTCGTCTGCTCTCTCTCTCCTGACCCTACCTGCCCTCTCTCTCTAGCATGCATACCCTCTATCCTCCTATCAATGTTCACCACTTGCTGATATGGAATATCTATCTCCAATTCACGGGCCATGCTAGACCTGATGCTAGGAATAAGCCCCTCAATGAACCGGCGAACCTTCTCGCGAATAGTAGAAACCAAAGCTGAGGCATGTCTAGCCAAACTAGTGTAACGGACAGCATACTCTGAGATGCTCATAGCACCTTGGTTCAAATGCTCAAACTCTGCACGCCATGCATCTCTGAGGCTCTGAGGAACAAACTCTCTCAGGAACATATCTGAAAACCGAGTCCAAGTCAGTGAAGCTTCCTCGTTTGGACTGTTTAACTCATAGGTGCGCCACCAATCATAGGTGGCTCCTCGAAGCTGAAAAGTAGTGAAGGAAACCCCGCTCGATCCAGAGATACCCATAGTACGGAGAATACGGAAACACTCATCAAGAAACCCCAAGGCATCATCTGATGCTAATCCACTGAACACCGGAGGATCATACTTCTTGAACCTCTCCAGTCTTATCTGCTCCTGCTCAGAAGCTGCTGCCATGCCCTCGGGCTGAACTGGTGCCGCAGGAAAAATCTCTGGAACTGCTCAACATGCGCTCGCTGCTCAGGAGCGCGGGTGCCGGGAGTCTGTGCTCCTCCCCTGGCCTGGGATGTGGCTGCAGCAAGGGGAAGCAATCCTGCCTGAACCAAAGTGGTGTACATACTCATGAACTGTGCCAAAGTCTCCTGAATGGCTGGGGTAGTAGTAGCAGTGGGCGTGTCAGGTGCCTGGACTCTGGCTGGATCTACTGGTGGTACCTCGACGACAGCTCGCACAGGTGCTCTCGCTGCACCTCGTGCGCGTCCTCGAACTCTACCCTGACCCCGACCTCCGACGACTGCAGTAGGGGGCGCGGGTGCCTGATCACCTCGAGTAGTACGTGTCCTCACCATCTGTGAGAGAGTAGAAGACAGAGGTTTAGGATTGTGGATGTCAAAAATCTCGCACGACAAGGAAATCAAGTAAAGTTGAATTTTCCTAACGGTTACATAGCCTCTCGTAGATAAGTACAGACATCTCCATACCGATCCATGAGACTCTAATAAATCGACTTGTGATCTGTGACTCCAATGAACCTAGAGCTCTGATACCATCTTGTCACGATCCCAGTTCACCCTCCATGAACATGTCGTGATGGAACCTAGTCCCTATGACTAGGTAAGCCTAACAATGCGGAAGATAAACCAAAATTTGAGGAAGAAAATAAATAAAACTGAACTGGGAAAATAAACAAGGTTTAAGGTGCTGCTCGGCACATACCACAACAATTCTCAAAGCTAACAAAACTTCCAAAACCTAGAAACTCACAAATCACAAGCTAAGGGATACATAAGAGGCTCTGACTCAAGAATATCTATACAAAGGAGAAAATATTGGAATAACTATACTTATTACAGAAAAGCTGGAAAGGGACTCCTCGGTCCGCGAATGTAGCAGATATACCTTGAAGTCTCTACCAATATGCCTCCTTCCAAGACTGACAGAACTGAAGGGGAGTACCTGTATCTTCACAACAAAAATGTGCAGGAGAATAGTATGAGCACACCACGGCGGTGCCCAGTAAGTACCAAGACTAACCTCGATGGAGTAGTGATGAGGGACAGTCAAGGCACCTACCGGTCGATAAATAGTATAATCATAGAAATAATGATAACGGCATATAAATACGTAAGGACTGCATGAATGACCAAAAATGCTACAATTCACAACAGGGGATAAATACAACAATTCACAGCAAGAATATAATAAACGATGCTACAAAGCGACGGCAGAATCACAAACCAGTTTCCTAAGGCCACAACACAGCAAGAAAAGAAACAAGTCAATAACTTATATCGTACAATGAAGTTCACAGAAGGTATTATCCCACTCTTTCCACAATTTCACCAATCTCGGACTAACCACTACTCGCGAAAACCCAGCATCTGAAATCTAACAATTGGCATCCTGTGCCCCAACAATCTCATGGTCATACCGACAACTAACTGGCAAACTAGGGCCACTCTCCCAAATATAATGGATAAGCGAGGCGTACCTCCACCCTTAGAAAAAAAATCAGGAAGAATTCACCTCTAATAGGAGTGCTCAGCTACGTGTATGCTTGTGAAAATGTTTTTAACAAAATTCTACCAACCAGCAACTATGAAAAGGAGGACGGACCACACGTACGATGTTCCCTCACAACTCCCAAGTTGTAACGTTCATATAGGTAAACAATCCACAATCACAATAGAAACAAATAGTAATGCCTCAACAGGCCGTCACAACTCTATATAATCAATCCCTGACATAGCCCACCTTATTTCACCACATGTGCAATAAATAATATAATAGGCACCGCCTCATTTTGCCACACGTGCATAACAATGTCCCACCTTATTCCGCAACATGCACAACCCACATATAAGCATATAACATATCCCGCCTTATTACGCCGCATGTGCAAAACATCAATAACAATAATAGCACGGCAAAGACCTCATGCAACCTTTCAACAACAACCGCATGACAGAAACCTCGTGCATCACAATATCAACAATCGCACGGCAGAAACCTCGTGCATCACAATATCAACAACCGCACGGCAGAAACCTCGTGCATCACAATATCAACAATTTAACAGGGTAGAAATCTGACAAGAATGATAAATACAGTAGTGTAATAAGACAAATCAATGAAACTATAATAACTACCAGGATAAAACAGAAACACAGGGTAAACACCACTCAATCTCAAATACTAATGAGGGTCTCCCAAGATACCGTCCTGTAGCCCTCTACTCAACTGTCCAATGGATCTCCCGAGATACTGTCCCGTAGTCCCAAAATAAAAGTGCAGGGGGATCTCCCGGGATACCGTCCCATAGTCCCAAAATAAAAGTGCAATCTCAGCCAGAAACAAACTCAGGGATAAATATGAAAAATGGAGTAGCAGATAGAACTATCCTAGCATGCTTCACGTAGTACGATTAAACAACTTAGTAATTAGGCAATTATATTAGGTAGACATGATTTTCCTAGTCTAACACAAGTAATAGTCTTCAAGTAATATAAAGCAAATAAGAAAGAAAGTTAAATGTTAACAACTTAAGTAAAACAGGATTTTCATCAATCGACTCAAGTACAACTTCATATTCGGTGATTGCAAGGATCTAAAAGCCTAAAGGATAAATTTACAACAAATAAATCCAAACATGCACTCGTAACTTCGCGTGCAAGGAATACAATCAACATAGAAGACTCAAATCCTAAGGGGAAGTCCCCCACACAAGGTTAGGCAAGATACTTACCTCAAACCGGCTAAAATCAACTAGCAACCACGTTCTTGCCACGAGTTCTCGACTCCAAATGGCCCAAATCTATTCAATTAATTCACACATTGTAATTAACATCTCAAGCAACTGATTTTATTATTATTTAATTCAAAGCTAAAGCGCGAAATTAGGTAAAATGACCAAAACGCTCCTCCAGCAATCGTCTCGGAATCGAATAATTTTCACATTTTCAGAACCCTCGTACTCTCACGAGTCCAACCATATAAAAATCTCCCAAATCGGAGGCCAAATGCCTATTCAAATCACAATAACTAAGTCTAAGAAGTTTTATCCAATTTTCCACAATTTTGACCTTGAATTCAAATTTTAATGGCGGATTTAACTAGATATTGATAGAAAACAACTAAATGAGGTCAAAGAAACATTACCCACTAATCTTCTCTTCAAAATCCACCCAAAATTGCCTTCTCCCGAGCTCCCAATTGATTTTCCAACTTTTGAAATAAACCCTCGGATTATCCTATTTCACACCAGTGATTTCCGCTTTTGAGGTCCAGGGACTGCTTCCGCGATCTCGCTTTTGCGGAAAAACAACTTCTTCTGCGGTTTCCTTAAACTTCCCAATTTCTGCTTCTGCGCTTCTTTCATCGCAGAAGCGAGTCCACTTCTGCGGAAATTCCTTCGCTCCTGCGGCTCCTGCCCAACAGTCCTCCATCGCTTTTGCGGCTGCCAAGCCACTTTTGCGGCTCCGCTTCTGCGGTTCCCAAGCCGCAGAAGCGAAAATATCAGTAGCCCTGCTGCAATTTTTCCTTCTAATTCCAAACTTTGCCCGTTGAGCATCCGAAATACACCCGAGGTCCCCGGGACCTCAACCAATCACATACACAAGTCATATAACCTAACACGGACTCGCTCGAAATTCCAAATCACATAATACAACATAGAAACGACGGATTTAACCAAAAATCAAGCTTATGAACTTCCAAATCTTCAAAATACGCTTTCGATAAAAAACGTAACCAAATTACGTCCGAATGACTTGAAATTTTGCACACATCCCAAATGACATGACGGAGCTACTGCAACTTCCGGAATTCCATTCCGACCCTCGGATAAAAAACTCACTATCGGACCGGAGACTTCGAAAATTCAACCTTCGGCATTTCAAGCCTAAATTAGTTACGGACCTCCAAAACACATTCCGAACATGCTCCCAACCCCGAAATCACCTAACGGAGCTAACAGAACAATTGAATTTCTATTCCGAGGTCGTCTTCACACTGTTCTTACTACATGCTACTTTCCAATACTTAAGCTCTCATTTAGGGACTAAGTGTCCCCAAAACTCTTCGAAGTTCAAAACCGAACATCCCGACAAACCAAAATAGCAGAATGAACTTAGGAAAAACAGTTAGTAGGGGATCGGGGCATAAATTCTAAAAACGACCGGTCGGATCGTTATAGTCTAGGCCTCCTGCAGTGATGACTTTTGTGTAATTACGATGATGAAGGCTTTCCTTCCCACTACCCAAACACTATCAATCCTTCGTAAACCCTTTGAGCTAGTTACTCTTCTTTGGTTTCACCCTCTTTGGAACCCGGAAGTACCATCAAAAAATAAAAAAAAGAAAAAGAAAAAGAAAAGAAAAGGAAAAGAAAAGTAAAAGAAAAGAAAAAAAGAAGATAAAAAAAGAAAAGAAAAGGAAAGAAAAATAAAAAGAAAAAGAAAAGAAAACAAAAACAAAACAAAAACAAAAATAAAATTATTCGCCTGAACTACGTTTGACTTGATTCCGAAAGGATACGTAGGCAGCCTCTCCCTGAGGTTCAGTCATACCAAAACAAAAATCCTAATTTCCCCAAAAATTAAAACTGGGGCAGATGATATAATGGTTCGGCCATGAATCCGCCGAAATGGTTCCAAAGTTGTAGTTCCGCCCAAAAACCTTTTTACCCCAAAGACCTGGTCCAAGTCCTTCGGATCAATTGGCAAAGGCAGGGAAGTGTAAAATGTCATTGTTGGAATCTGATACAATTTAAATTTAGAGAAATAAAATGAGAGTCTTATAGGTGAAAACCTTTGGGCACCATAAGGCGATGGTGAGTAGAGAAACTGGAAATGAGAGAGCCCGCTTAGTGAAAACTCGCAAAAAGTACTATCGGGCTACGGTGAGAAGAGAAATGAGATAGGTCGATTGGCGAAAACCCGCAAAGGGCACTGTCGGCCGAAAAAGAAGACATATCACCATGAAAAGAGTCCCGGCAAGGTTTCCTGGTTTTAAAATGCAGATCAATGGGTTCACGAGAAGCTGGAAAGTTTGTGTGGGTCGGGCATCCAGTCCAAGAAGCATGTCATGTTCATTTAAAGCCAACATGCACACTCCAGATAAGTCCTTCTTTTCCCCCAAAAGGGACGCTTCTCTTTAAACTCATATGATTTCCTTTTTGCGTACTTTTTCTTTGAATCCCTTTCGGTTTAACACTGATTTTAGAATTACTACAAAGAAATGTGGTAGGATTGGTTCTATAGGGCTCCGCCTAGCAAAAGCCGGAGAAAATACCCAGCCTTAGCGGGTGCGTCAGTCCATTCCCGATTGACCATGGTGGTTTATGCTTTCAAAGTAAAGACATTTGAAAGGAAAGAAAGTCAAAGGCAAAGATCCTAACGGCAGAATACGATGAAAAGGCCGGAGCCCAGACGGGCGAGTCATCATGAAATCCTAAGAGTCGAATCCTGTCGGTTTAAAAAGAGATTCAACCTCAAAGCCAACAAGCGGAAAAGTTCTCAACGGAAATGCGGCCGGAATTAAGCAATTGGGATGATCAAGGCCACAAAACCAACCACCGTTTCAAACTAACAAATTGTTCTTTGTTAAAAACAGGTCTAATTCAAAGCAACCGTGCAAAAAGCAGGTGCAACCCAAAAGGAAATGAAATGCGCAAGCGCTGAAACAGCTTTGCAGCATGAAAATGACCAAAAAGGAAGTTTCCCCCCAAATTCTTTCATGTGTGTTGCTAAATAAAAAAGGAAAACATATAAAAAGGAAAACAACAGAAAAAGAAAGAAGAAAAGAAATGAAAATGAAAATCCCAAAAGAAAACCAAATCATAGTAGCATAGAACCCCATTCCTTAATCATCCCGACATAGCCCGAGGATCCCCCTGGCATAACCCAAGGGGCTTTTTTCTTTTCAAATCCCGGCATAACTCGAGGATCCCCCTGGCATAACCCAAGGGGCTTTTTTCTTTCCAAATCCCGGCATAACCCGAGGATCTCCCTGGCATAACCCAAGAGGCTATTTTCTTTCCAAATCCCGGCATAACCCGTGGATCCCCCTGGCATAACGCAAGGGG
The DNA here is from genome assembly GCA_026770625.1 of Nicotiana glauca. Classification (NCBI taxonomy): domain Eukaryota; kingdom Viridiplantae; phylum Streptophyta; class Magnoliopsida; order Solanales; family Solanaceae; genus Nicotiana; species Nicotiana glauca. The sequence continues at coordinate 134,444 of MU736442.1, forward strand.
CTTTTTTCTTTCAAAATCCCGGCATAACCTGCGGATCTCCCCGGCATAACCCAAGGAGCTTTTTCCTTCCAAATCCCAGCATAGCCCGAGGATCTCCCTGGCATAAACCAAGGAGCTTTTTTCTCTCCAAATTCCGGCATAACCCGAGGATCCCCCTGGCATAACCCAAGGGGCTTTTTTTCTTTCGAAATCCCGGCATAACCTGAGGATCTCCCTGGCATAACTCAAGAAATTTTTTCTTTCCAAAATCTCGGCATAACCCGAGAATCCCCCTGGCATAACCCAAGGGGATTTTTTTTCTTTCCAATCCCGGCATAATCCTAGGATCTCCCTGGCATAACCCAAGGAGCTTTTTCTTTCCAAAATCCTGGCATAACCCGAGGATCCTCCTAGCATAACCCAAGGAGATTTTTTCTTTCCAAATCCTGGCATAACCCGTGGATCCCCTGGCATAACCCAAGGGGACTTTTTCTTTCCATCCCGGCATAACCCGTGGATCTCCCTAGCATAACCCAAGGAGCTTTTTTTCTTTCCGTCCCGGCATAATCCGAGGACCCTTTTTTCTTTTTTCCGGCATAACCCGATCATTTTCCATCATAACCTAGATTCATTCACAAGGATACACAATCCTGATTTGATCTCTTAGATATGTGTCACAACTAACTCACGAAATTTTCCTAGTGAAAACTAGGGCAGAAAATTTCGTTCGTTTGTTTGTTTTGGTATCTTAAGTAGGTTGACCTTAAGACATAGGGTACGAGATGACTGATGGAATGAGTCTCAATCCAGAATAAAGAAAAGAAGAAAAGAACAAAAAGAAATGAACTCAAATGTGAAGAAAATAAGGGTGCAGCTCAAAATCTGATTAAAGTTACAAGCTCCGCTGATCCCGTTTTGACCCAATGCTGCAGAAAGAGGCAAACACCTACAACTTACGAGCGTCAAGATTCAGATAAGGGTCCATATGAAAATCAGCTATGACTCAAGATCAAGTTTCAAGAGAATTATAGATAAAATCTTGTAACTCATAGTTGATAGGCATAGCTAGCTTAGAATTGATTTTCCTTTTGGTGTAATAAGGAGGTCAGCTAGCAGTAACAGCAACAACAGTAGTGAAATTACAGCTCCTGGTAGTCCCAGCTACCAAACCTTCCCGGACTACACTGACCTAATTCCTCCTTAGCCAAGGATATGTAGGCAACCTCAGAAGTAGGGTGCGGTCAACTCTTTCGAAAATGCTTCACACGGTGTATTCAAACGGGCAAAAATCACTCGTATCCGCTCACTTATCTTTGCCCGCAAACTCTTCGTGTTTTCAAGCAAAGAGGGCAGCTGTGAGCACGTGATTTTTTCCTTATATGAATTACTCCCAGAAATTCAAACAAAATAATTTCTTTCCTTATTTGCAATTTTATGGATTTTTGTGACATTTTATGTGAACTGTTTGCATTTTGTTTGTGCATTTTAATTGATGAAAATATAAAAAAATATACTTGAGATTTTTATTTAGTGTTTAATTTCACATTTTAGGATTAATTAGTAATTAAGCTTCTTTACAAAGAATAAAGTAACAAAAATGGTTCTTTTACATTTATACTTTAAATTTGTCTTAGTTTGCATTTAAATTAGGAACTAGTATATTTGGAAATTAAGTAGTACAATTTTAGAGTCAATTTGGGTCTTTATTTTAAATTTTTCATTTAATAAAAATTAGAAAAAAAAAAAATAAAACAAAAAGAAGAAAAAGAAAAGAAAACAATAAAAGAATTAAAAGGAAAAGACTGGTTCAACAGCACTCCCAGTCTTGGGCCAAAAATCAGGCCCAAAACACTCAGATCCCATCAAAATTGATCCCAGCCCAAAGGGTCTCGACCCAGTCCGGTCCAGCAGGTGCCAAAACGGTGTCGTTTCATGGCAATCAATCTTGGCCGTCTATGTTTCCTGATCGGACGGTCGAGAAGCTCACACTAATAACTATAAAATGGTCGGAGACCCCCCTACCCCCCTCACATTAAGGACGGTTTTAACCCAAATAATGCCAAGAAATCTGCCAGTGTTCGAGTTTGAGTCAGAAATTTCGAGGTATTGTTATTCTTACTTTCTTCTCTGTTTTCATCCGTGATTTTTGTTTTTATTTTTGTTCTATTTTACTTTTGTTATTTTTGTGATGAGTTTAGGGTTATGATTTAGGTTTCTGATTTCTTTTTACCATATAGTTTAGTTTTATTGTTAGTGATTTGAATCGTTTATTTGATTCCATATCTATCTATTGCTTTGCATTTTTTGATTTTTTGTTCGTTTATTCTTCATAGTTAGTTTCAACTTGGTTTGTTTGATTTTAATTGATTAAGTTTACTGTTGTATTAGTTCTATGATACATTTAGGATTCCTATTATTTAGAGTATAATTTTAATTTGATTAGCTAGATTAGTTAGTTCAAATTTTAATTGTTGTTTGGTTATAGCTGAGTAGTGTCTAGTTCACAGTTAATTAACCATAGTTAGTCTGACTAGGGTAAAAGGGGTGAACTTAGTTAGTAATTTTTAGAAGTAAAAGGGGTAATATGGGTAATCCAATAGGGGAATCTTGCAATAACAGATTAGGAACACCCTAGGACCTTCTAGATAGGGTGTTAATATGAAAATTCAACAAGTAAATGCAGTAACTTAAGAAACAAGTCAAAACATTAGGGACTATTGAATAAAATTTGAAAATAAAAGAGGGGGAAAAATGGGTAGATGAAATCTGGAAGCTTCCCCCCTGAAGTTTTCCTATAAAAGGCAGCCGACTTGCCTTCTTTTCTAAGTTTGAACATCTGAAAAATCCCAAAAATTTCAAGCCTCCAAAATTTCCACAAAACCTCTCCTGCAAGATATAGCCTCCAAATTTGAATTTCCAATCAAAAGAAGTTCAAAATCTGAAATCTTATAGTTCAAAATTTCCCTTAGATATTAAGTCCTTCCAAAAATCAAAACAAAAAAATAAAGAAGAGAAAAACCAGTAGAAAACTCCAAAAATACTGTTACATTGAATTTTCTAGGTTAATTTTGAGTTCTACGCATTAATTCTCATCTCTTAGCTTGACTTTTAAGTGCTGAAGCTTCAGAAGTGTCCTGGGTTCAAATTCGATCTTTTTTTTGGGTGTATTTGAGTTGTTTTCATTGATTGAAATTGGTCTTGGTTGGCTAATATGGCTTTCTGAGCTTGTGAACCCCTGATTTCTGTTGCTGAACTGCTGTGATACTGCTGATTCCTGTTGCTGTGATTTGCTGTTTGAACTGCCGCTGAACTTCCTCTTTTCTTTTGTAACCTTATATTTACAGGTACACATTCGAACCTGATTTGATATAGCCTTTGAAGTAAAAATGAAATAAAAATATTCCTTGAACTGCACCTGTTTGGACTGCCATGTTCCATAGCTGATTAGATGTTAAATGATATGTTGTAGTTTAATTTTAATTTTGTATTTACGTAAATCTCATACTGTATAACTCGGACTGGACTGGACTGTTTTAAGACTGCTTAGAACTTGTGATGCTGTAATTATTGGACCGTTGGTCTTTGGACTATTGATTTGTATTGGATTGTTGATTATCCATTAGTTTAGTATAATTTAGTTTGGTGACTAGTTTAGCTTTCAATATTATTAACAAAATAATTGAATAAACTGATTCTAGATCTTCTTTTGTAATTAATCATTAAACAGTCGAGTTATTAGGAGTAGTTAGTAGAAATGTCATTTATGGTGCATTAATTCAGAATTTGCTATCATGTTGATTTGAAGATTAAATTAGAATAATATTTTGAACTCAACTTCAAAATGACATCTTGTTATATCTCTGGGAAATCCAATGCATCTTATAGTTCAAATATGCTGGTACTTTAGTCTACTCGTTTAGTGTCTGTAGGTTGGCCTTCAAAGATAATGATTTAGACACAAGCATATAGGACTACCCGCTTCATCAACTATTGAATGAGTTGAATAATACTGAATTTAGAATCAACTATTTGATCACTAGTAACTAAACCTATTGTGAATTGAAAATAAATAATTTAGGATACAAATAAAATCTGCACTAGATATGGACTCATTTAAGAGCCCAAACGAGATAACCTCTGGTTAAATAAGAGCTGGGCCAGGTCTACTTAAGGCCCAACGTCAGGTAGCTCTTTCAAGGGCTCAATGAATTTTCCTCCTCCTGGGTCGAGTCCTAGGCCCAATCTGCTGGATTCTTTGTTTCATTTGTTGAAATTTTTGGTTTTGGACGGTTCAAATTGGTTCATATGGTGTGGGCCCAAATTTGTGCACATGAGACAACTTTTTTTTTTTACGAAGCTAACTGCTTATTCTTCTGATTCCTGGATTCATTTTAAGGCCCAAAATGCTAAGGGCTGGACTTCATAGTATTAATTTGGTAATTTGGGTTTAGGGCTTGCTAATTAAGTAGCATGCTCGAATTAAGAGGTTCTCCTATTGTTCGGGTGTGGACTTGAACTGGAGGCCCAAAATCCTTGCATACTTTAAATAATGGCAATTGATAATATTAATTAATTAGGGCTCGTTAGAGACAAATTCAATAAAAATTATTATTTTCTCTAGGATGGCCTTTAAATAATAAGATGAGGTGAGCCCCGCCAAACGAAATACATAAATTGAGGGGCCCTCTTTAAATGTTCCTATTAAAATACTTAGAATTCGGGATGTGCCGTTTAGCGAATTTCACGTCCTCCCGCAAAGATAATAACACGTTAGTCGCTTTAGGCGTGCTTTTAATAATTTTACCATACTAAATACGGGTGTGCATTTCATGCAACCCAAATACAAATCCCACAACGTTAAATAAGAATGTGTCGAGAATCCGGGTGCATTTCATGTGACGTGATTCAAAAATCCATTTTTAAACGACGTTCACTTTCTTAAAATTTAACTAAAAGCGGTAAATAATTCTATAATTTTACTATAGGATAACATGTATAAAAATCAGATTTTAGCCATTTACGATAATTTAAGCGACCATGCTAGAACCACAGAATCCAGGGGTGCCTAACACCTTCCCTCAGGTTAACAGAATTCCTTATTTAGAATATCTGGTTCGCAGACTCCAACTGGGAAGTCAAAATTTTTCTCGATTTGCGATTCAACCGGTGACTTGGTACACCAAAAGCCAGTCCTATCTCAAGTGGCAACTCTAAAAATAAATAAATAATTTCATTTCGAATAATGTCAATTTAAATGGAAAAACTCTCTTATACATTTATCCGTCGGGGTAGGTGTGTAAAAAAAGAAGGTGTAAAAAAAGGGTGTAACTCGGATGTTTCTTGTAATTTCTTGTCTTTAAATTCCCGAATGTGAACCCTGTTATCTTCAAAATTCCAAGAAATGAAATCAATATTTCATCGTTCCTTTTTCTTTATGATTTTGCTATTTCTCCCCTTCTTTTCTTCTCTTCAGTTTTAATAATGCAGCTTTAAATAACATGATATGCTTGCGGACTTCATGCCTAGATCTCAAAACGCAGTCAGATTTTCGAAATAATGAATTAAGAGTCGAAGTGCAAAGAAGGTAACCTTGAGGAAATAAAACCAAGAATTGGAACAATTGAAGGAAAATTGGTTTGCGGATCGGAAAGGCCCAAAACTCCCACCTCCTTTTTTTACACACCTACCCCGAAGGATAAATGTATAAGGGAGTTTTTCCATTTAAAGTGACATTATTCGAAATGAGATTATTTATTTATTTTTAGAGTCGCCACTTGGGATAGGATTGGCTTTTGGTGTCCCAAGTCACCGGTTGAATCCCAAATCGAGGAAAATTTCAACTTCCCAGTTGGAGTCTGCGAACCAAATATTCTGAATAAGGAATTCTATTAACCCGAGGGAAGGTGTTAGGCACTCCCGGATTTCGTAGTTCTAGACGGTTGCTTAAATTATCGTAAATGGCTAAAATATGATTTTTATACATGTTATCCTATAGTATAATTTTAGAATTATTTACCTCTTTTAGTTAAATTTTAAGAAAGTGAACGTCGTTTAAAAACGTATTTTTGGATCACGTCACATAAAATGCACCCGGATACTTGACACATTCTTATTCAACGTTGTGGTATTTGGATTTGGGTTGCATGAAATGTACACCCGTATTTAGGAAGGTAAAATTATTAAAAGCATGCCTAAAGCGACTAACGTGTTATTATCTTTGCGGGAGGCCATGAAATTCGCTAAACAGCACGTCCCAAATTCTAAGTATTTTAATAGGGACATTTAAAGAGGGCCCCGTAATTTATGCATTTCATTTGGCGGGGCTCACCTCGTCTTATTATTTAAAGTCCATCCTAGAGAAAACTACAATTTCTATTGAATCTGTCTCTAACGAGCCCTAATTAATTAATATTATTAATTGCCATTATTTAAAGTATGCAAGGATTTTGGGCCTCCAGTTCAAGTCCACACCCGAACAAGAGGAGAACCTCTTAATTCGAGCATGCTACTTAATTAGCAAGCCCTAAACCCAAATTACCAAATTAATACTATGAAGTCCAGCCCTTAGCATTTTGGGCCTTAAAATGAATCCAGGAATCAGAAGAATAAGCAGTTAGCTTCGTAAAAAAAAAAAAAAAGCTGTCTCATGTGCACAAATTTGGGCCCACACCATATGACCCAATTTGAACAGTCCAAAACCAAAAATTTCAACAAATGAAACAAAGAATCCAGCAAATTGGGCCTAGGACTCGACCCAGGAGGAGGAAAATTCATTGAGCCCTTGAAAGAGCTACCTGACGTTGGGCCTTGAGTAGACCTGGCCCAGCTCTTATTTAACCAGAGGTTATCTCGTTTGGGCTCTTAAATGAGTCCATATCTAGTGCAGATTTTATTTGTATCCTAAATTATTTATTTTCAATTCACAATAGGTTTAGTTACTAGTGATCAAATAGTTGATTCTAAATTCAGTATTATTCAACTCATTCAATAGTTGATGAAGCTGGTAGTCCTATATGCTTGTGTCTAAATCATTGTCTTTGAAGGCCAACCTACAAACACTAAACGAGTAGACTAAAGTATCAGCATATTTGAACTATAAGATGCATTGGATTTCCCAGAGATATAACAAGATGTCATTTTGAAGTTGAGTTCAACATATTATTCTAATTTAATCTTCAAATCAACATGATAGCAAATTCTGAATTAATGCACCATAAATGACATTTCTACTAACTACTCCTAATAACTCGACTGTTTAATGATTAATTACAAAAGAAGATCTAGAATCAGTTTATTCACTTATTTTGTTGATAATATTGAAAGCTAAACTAGTCACCAAACTAAATTATACTAAACTAATGGATAATCAACAATCCAATACAAATCAATAGTCCAAAGGCCAACAGTCCAATAATCACAGCATCACAAGTTCTAAGCAGTCTTAAAACAGTCCAGCCCAGTCCAGTCCGAGTTATACAGTCTGAGATTTACATAAATACAAATTCAAAATTAAACTACAACATACCATTTAACATTTAATCAGCTATGGAACATGGTAGTCCAAACAGGTGTAGTTCAAGGAATATATTTTATTTCATTTCCACTTCAAAGGCTACATCAAATCAGGTTCGAATGTGTACCTGGAAGTGTAAGGCAACAAAAGAAAAGAGGAAGATCAGCAGCAGTTCAAACAGCAAATCACAGCAATAGGAATCAGTAATATCACAGTAGTTCAGCAACAGAAATCAGGGGTTCACAAGCTTAGAAAGCCATATTAGCCAACCAAGACAATTTCAATCAATGAAACAACCAAAACAGCTCAAATACACCCAAAAATAGCTCGAATTTGAACCCAGGACACTTCTGAAGCTTCAGCACTTAAAAGTCAAGCTAAGAGATGAGAATTAATGCCTAGAACTCAAAATTAACCTAGAAAATTCAATGTAGCAGTGTTTTTTGAGTTTTCTACTGGTTTTTCTCTTTTTTTTTGTTTTGATTTTTTGAAGGACTTAAGATCTAAGGAAAATTTTGAACTATAAGAGTTCAGATTTTGAACTTCATTTGATTTGAAATTCAAATTTGGAGGCTATAGCTTGCAAGAGAGGTTTTGTGGAAATTTTGGAGGCTGGAAATTTTTGGGATTTTTCAGATGTTCAAACTTAGAAAAGAAGGCAAGGGGGCTACCTTTTATAGGCAAACTTCAGGGGGGAAGCTTCTACATTTCATCTACCCATTTCGCCCCTCTTTTATTTTCATATTTTATTCAATAGTCCCTAATGTTTTGACTTGTTTCTCAAGTTACAACATTTACTTGTTGAATTTTCAGATTAACACCCTATCTAGAAGGTCCTAGGGTGTTCCTAATCTGTTACTGCAAGATTCCCCTATTGGATTACCCATACTGTCCCTTTTACTTCTGAAAATTACTAACTAAGTTCATCCCTTTTACCCTAGTCAGACTAACCATGGTTAATTAACTGTAAACTAGACACTACTCAGCTATAACCAAACAACAATTAAAATTTGAACTAACTAATCTAGCTAATTAAACAGAAACTAAACTCTAAATAATAGGAATCCTAAATGTATCATAGAACTAATATAACATAAAATTAATCAATTAAAATCAAACAAACCAAGCTGAAACTAACTATGAAGAATAAACTAACAAAAATCAGAAAATGCAAAGCAATAGATAGACATGGAATCAAATCAAACAATTCAAATCACTAACAATAAAGCTAAACTATATAGTAAAAAGAAATTAGAAACCTAAATCAAAACCCTATACTCATCACAAAAAAAATAACAAAAGTAAAACAGAACAAAAATAAAAACAAAAATCATGGATGAAAACAGAGAAGAAAGTAAGAATAACAATACCTCAAAATTTCTGACTCAAACTCGAACATTGGCAGATTTCTTGGTATTATTTGGGTTAAAACCGTCCTTAATCATGTGTTTTCTTTGAGAAAACACAAGATTAAGGGCTATTATATCCCAAAATTAAAAAGCCCCCAAACTTTGAGCAATTAGGGTTTTGGGTCATTTTTCGATTTATAATTTGAACCAAATGGGGATGATTCGAAGGCTAAGGGTTGCGGATTTGGGATGAGGGGTGTAATGAGATCATGTAGTGTAATTTTGGACGGGTTTAGGGTTGGTGCCGCCGTGGGCGGCGGCGGCAGCATCTAGGGTTTGGATTATTCGAACCCTTTGACAGTGATTTGGGGGAAACCAAGGTCGGATTCATGCTGAGGAGGTTGAGATGAGGGGGAGGTGTAATTTTGGACGGGGTTGGAGCTTCACCACCGCCGTGGGCGATTTCCGGCGGTGGCGGACGGCGGACGGCGGAGGACGGTGGGGATTAGGGTTTGGATATGGGGTAATGAGAGAGACGGAGAAGGGGGTGGGGGGGTCTCCGACCATTTTATAGTTATTAGTGTGAGCTTCTCGACCGTCCGATTAGGAAACATAGACGGCCAAGATTGATTGCCATGAAACGATACCGTTTTGGCACCTGCTGGACCGGACTAGGTCGAGACCCTTTGGGCTGGGATCAATTTTGATGGGATCTGAGGGTTTTGTGTCTGATTTTTGGCCCAAGACTGGGAGTGCTATTGAACCCGTCTTTTCCTTTTAATTCTTTTATTTTTTTCTTTTCTTTTTCTTCCTTTTGTTTTATTTATAATTTTTTTTGATTTTTATTAAATGTAAAATTTGAAATAAAGACCCAAATTGACTCTAAAATTGTACTACTTAATTTCCAAATATACTACTTCCTAATTTAAATGCAAACTAAGACAAATTTAAAGTATAAATGTAAAAGAACCATTTTTGTTAATTTCTTCTTTGTAAAGTAACTTAATTACTAATTAATCCTAAAATGTAAAATTAAACGCTAAATGCAAATCTCAAGTATATTTTTTATATTTTCATCAAACAAAATGCACAAACAAAATGCAAACAGTTCACATAAAATGTCACAAAAATCTACAAAATTGCAAATAATGAAAGAAATTATTTTGTTTGAATTTCTGGGAATAATTCATATAAGGAAAAAATCACGTGCTCACAAGTTGGATTAATTATAAGTCCAATATATATGAATTAAATAAATAAGTCTTAATCCATTGGGCTAGCACATTTAGTTGTGCTAAAGTAATGAGCCCACTTCATTAAGCCCAAGATGTCATTTTCTTAGAGGCCCAGTTTGGTGCCACGTGTCAAATGACGTGGCATGCCAAGTCAAACAGAAGATCCAATAGGATCATATCACGTGTCAAAATGACAAGGCATGCCCAGTCATACTAAAAGGCCAATGAAATCTTGCCACATGTGCAAGTGACATGTTCTGGCCAATTAAATGCGGCCATGTCACACTTCAGTTTGATTGGTCGGAAAGAGTTTGTTCTTATCATGACTCCTCCCTCCCACAACTATAAATATGGGTCTTCATAACTCAGAAAAGACACCAGAGTTTATAACAAAAAGCAAGAAAGAACTCGTGGATCAAACGTCGCAAATTTCTCTACAAGTTTCAAGCTTCAAGCAATCAAGTTCAAGTTCAAGAAATCAAGTTCAAACTCAAGAATGAAGAATGAATCAAGATCAAGTTCAAGCAATCAAGCTCAAGCTCGAGAACAAGATCATCTTTTGTGGAAACAAATATAGATTCAAGATCAAGCTCAAAGGCCCTTGAATTTATTTACTATTGAAAAGAAGAATCAGAGCATTCATAGAGATAGTAACACTCAAATATTCAAAATAAAATACTACGATTGTTGCGATATTTTCTGTCTTGATTTTATTTTGTCGATGAAAATATATTGTCTACAAATTTTGGCACGCCTAGTGGGACAATCTCTACCTCTCATCCCAACTTTTCAGTCACCAAAGTTCAAGAACATTGAAATGGCTTCAAAGAAAATCAACTCCGTTTCAACTTCCACCAAGGCTGCTAACTCTAGGTTCTATGTTGATGTAGAAAGCATCCTCGATGTCACATTTGGAAGCTTAGGACCAGTTACGAGGAGCAAAGCAAGCTCTTTAGGACAACAAGAATCCCAAGTGTTGTCCGCATCAACCCCTTTTTTTGGATCTTCATCCTCAAAAGGAGCAAGATCTTCCACAAGCGCATCTGAATGAGGAGGCGATGTTGCTGAAAAGATCAAGAAAACTCTTGCTCTACTTGACCTCTCACGGATCCAAGCATTCTGCTATGAAGGAAGATGATGATGCTTCAAGTAATGGATCCTCCCCACTTACACCATATAGCGTGAGCAAATCAAGGATCAATCTGTGTGAAAATCCATGCTACTCTCCATCATCCACGACAATCACGCAAGCCATGGTGACAAACACTTCATCTATGGAGGAGAAGTTGGCAAACTTGACGGAAGCAATCCCTGGCTTGACCAAATACATGCAAAATCAAGAGGCTAGAATTGACAAGCTAACAGACAGGGTGGGATCTTGATGGAAGAAGAATCTACCCATACACCCGGCAAGCTCCCAGAAGTTCTAGAGAGTAACTCTCTTCCAAGACAAGCAACATCCACTAAGGCTATCCCTGTCTCATCTGAGGGGATGATTCCAATCGATCAACTGAAGGAGTTCATTGAAGGAACCATTAAGAACAAATATAAAGTTGCTGCCAAATTCTCCCTTATATGTGCAAAGCCGTACACTGCAAGGGTCGATATGTTGAAGATGCCTGCTGACTATCAACCTCCAAAGTTTCAATAGTTTGATGGTTAAGGTAACCCAAAGCAATATGTTGCGCACTTCGTGGAGACGTGAAACAATACTGGGACTTATGGAGATTACCTCATCAAGCAGTTTGTTCGCTCGCTAAAAGGAAATGCTTTTTACTAGTACACGGACCTCGAGGCTGGATCTGTCAACAACTGGGATCAACTAAAGCTAGAGTTCCTCAATCGCTTTTATAGTACGAGACGTACTATGATTATGATAGAACTTACATATTTTCGTCAATGAAAGAGGGAACCAATTATCAACTTTATCAATCGGTGGAGGAATTCAAGTCTCAACTGTAAAGACATGCTTAGTGAAGCTTCGGGCATAGAGATGTGCATCCAAAATATGCATTGGGGATTGCGCTACATCTTGCAAGGTATCGAGCCTGGCACATTTGAATAACTTGCAACTCGTTCCCATGACAAGGAATTGAGCATGGCCTCCGCTGGAAATGAAAGGCTACCCATCTATGAACCTTGCAAAGGGAATGGCAACAAAAAGTTAGGAAGTGGGGCAAGTTCGTACCCAAGTCTGAAAGCAAAGAAGCTATGAATATCAACACATCACCTATAAAGTTCATGACCAAGGTGAGCAAAAAGCAGAGTATGAGATCCACTTCTTTTCACGATAAGACAAGTGGAAAATTGACTTTAAAAGAAATGCAAGAGAAAGATTACCCATTTCTAGATTCCGATGTGCAACTATCTTTGAAGAACTCCTTGAGTTAAATCTCATTGAGCTTCCAGACAGGAAGCGGCCAAATGAAGCTGGGAAAACAAATGACCCAAATTACTACAAATATCACCGACTTGTAAGCCACCCTCTAGATAAGCGCTTTTTCTTCAAGGATAAATTCATGGACTTGGCTCGCAAAAAGAAGATCGTGCTTGAAGATGAGAAAGCAAGCGCAAACCAAGTCTCTATCACCTTTGGCTCATTTAGTCCGGATGAATTATGTGGTTTTAAAGAAAGTAAAAATGAAGAATTACTGGAGAGCGACAAAGCTGAAGTCAACCAACCTGATGATGATGAAGGTTGGACGTTGGTGACTCGTCGTAGGCGCCACAAAAGGAGCCCACAAAAAGAATCAGTGGGACAACCAACAAGGAAGATGATGGTAAAAAGACCAATGAAAAAGAATCCAGTTAGGCATTTGAAGAAAGCAAAAGTGGAGATGCACCACCCTCAAAAGCCACAAAATCCAGTGACCTTGGAGGATTTTTTACCAAGTTGGTTCTGCACGAAGATTTCCCATGAGGCCATTGACGTCTCTTGTTGCCACGCTGACAAAGGGGAAGAAAAGAGTGATGACCTACCATTGGCACCATCTTCGGAAAATCCTATCGAGTCCACTTCTCAAGAAGTTAATGCTTGTGAGGAAAAGGTCACGTTCACAAATGACGATCTTTTGCTAGGTGACACTCCTCATAACCACCCATTGTACCTGGTTGGATATATGCGCGATGAAAGGGTAAATCAGATTTTGGTCGATGGAGGATCCTTAATGAACATTTTGCCAATCCACACTATGAAAGAACTTGGTATTCCCATGAACGAACTCTCAGAAAGTCGTGTGATGATCCAAGGATTCAACCAAGGGGGGCAAAGAGCCATAGGCGCGATCAGGCTGGGAATCACCATTGAAGATATACAATCAAGTGCATGGCTGCATGTGATCGACACGAAGACTTCATACTATGTTTTACTTGGGAGGCCTTGGATACATGAGAATGAAGTTTTTCCATCTACCTACCATCAATGTTTAAAATACTAAGAAGGTGAAGTCGAGAAGACGATAGTTGCAAATGATGAGCCATTCACCGAGGTTGAGTCACACTTCGCCGATGCAAAGTTCTACTTGAAGAATCGCATTGTAAAGAAGCTGAAAGCTGATGATGGTATGAAAAACAAGAATGATGAACCCATAACTAAAAGAGCTGAGGTGACTATTGGTAAAGCCAAAGTTGTTACAAAGAAGGTACCTGCCAACGTGAATAAATCTCATAAAGGGGGTATTGTGTACTATGGAAAGAAAGTAAGTCCCGCGCTCCAATATGTCCCTAAAAGGAAAAAAGACGAGGGCAAATCATATAATATCCAAACAAACATTCCAAAGGAGTTAACTCTTCCGGTCAAACCAATTGAGATAGTAAAGTCGTCCTCAGTGCTGCTTGTAGGGTTTGTAGCCCAAAATCATTTGCAGAATCTGGCACTCCCTACAAAGCGAACAAATGAAGGTTTTGATCTTAACGCTTACAAGCTATTTGCAAAAGCTGGATACAATCCCAACAAGCCGTCAAAGTTAGGGAAGCTCCCATCAGAAGCTGCAACGAGGCAACCACGTAAAGGTTTAGGATATAAGCAACCGTCACCAGTGCATATTTCGATAAGAAGGGCGAGCAGCAATTATATTACTGTATAAGATGAATCAGCCGCTTCTAACAAGCCTTTTATCTTTGATCAACTTGGAAGATCACCTGCGAGGACCTCCGTATTTGAAAGGTTGGGTCCACTAAAGAAGGAGAACAAGTTCTGGAGAAATTTTCAAAGCATAAGAACACCCGCTTCACCCAAAATCCAAGAGATCTCTAAGGATTTCCAAAGTTTGGTTCCTTCTAGAATGAGGCGACAAACAAAACTTGTGGTTTCGTGTAAAGAAGTACTGAAGGTAAAGACATATACTGTGGTCTATACTACGGAATGTGATGAAGATGAAGAAAGTGTGGGTTCTTCGTATCATGTTACTATACAAGTCGAGAATGGCATTCCATATTCAATGGAAGATGATGTGGAATTGGAGGATGTTTCACCGTGTTATCACATATCCTTTGATGATGGGGACCCTCATGAAGATGAAGATGGGAAAGATGCTCCGCCTGAACTTGAAGAAGGAGTAAAGACGACAGTTGATGCCTTAAAAGAAGTTAACCTTGGCACCGATGAAGAACCAAGACCTACCTACCTAAGTGCTTTACTTGAAGCTGATGAAGAGAGCACTTATATTGAGTTACTCAAAAAGTTCAGGGATGTCTTTGCTTGGAGTTACAAAGAGATGCCTGGCTTGGACCCGAAAGTATCAGTCCATCACCTTGCAGTAAAAAATGGTGCTCGTCCTGTTAAACAAGCCCAAAGGCATTTTATGCCAGACTTGGTTCCCTTGATTGAAACAGAAGTTAACAAAATCATCGAAGCTGGATTTATTCATGAAGTTAAATACCCAACATGGGTTTCAATTATTGTCCCTGTAAGGAAGAAAAATGGCCAGATTCAAGTGTGTGTTGACTTTAGGGATCTTAATGCGTGTTCGAAAGATGAGTTCTCGCTTCCCATTCCAGAACTGATGATCAATGCTACTACTGGGTACGAGGCAATGTCATTTATGGACGGTTCATCGAGCTATAACCAAATACGCATGGCACCAAAAGATAAAGAGCTTACTGCATTCCGTACCCTAAAGGGTATTCATTGCTACAAGGTAATGCCTTTTGGCTTGAAGAACGCTAGTTCTACTTACCAAAGGGCTATGAAGAATATGTTCAACGATCTTCTCCACAAGAATGTTGAATGCTATATTGATGACTTGGTGGTGAAATCAAGAGAGAAGGGAGACCACTTGAAGGACTTGAAGATGGTATTTGAATTGCTCCGGAGGTACCAACTTAGGATGAATCCATTGAAATGTTCCTTTGGAGTTACTTCTGGAAAGTTCCTTGGTTTCATTGTCTAACATCGAGGGATCGAAATTGATCAAGCCAAAGTGGATGCCATTTTGAAAATGCCCGAGCCTCGAGATATCCATGAATTGAAAAGTCTGCAAGGAAAGTTAGCGTACCTTAGGAGATTCATCTTGAACCTAGCTGGGAGGTGTCAACCATTCAGTCACCTTATGAAGAAAGGTGTCCCTTTCAAATGGGACTAAGCATGCAGTAACGCCTTTGAGAGCATTAAATACTACTTGATGAAGCCTCCAGTTTTAGCAGCCCCTATGCCTGGAAAGCCATTGATACTATACATTGCGGCACAAGAAAGGTCTGTTGGAGCACTGTTGACCCAAGAAAATAGTGAGGGGAAAGAAAACTCTCTTTACTACTTGAGCAGGATGATGACACCTAAGGAGTTGAATTATTTGCCAATTGAAAAGTTGTGTTTGGCGCTAGTCTTCTCAATTCAAAAGTTGAAGCACTACTTTCAAGCTCATGTTGTCCGTCTCATTTCTAAAGAAAATCCCATCATGTTCGTGATGTCAAACCTTTTCTTAGTGATCAACTAGCGAGATGGTACCTCTAATTTTAACAATTCGAGATTTTGTACATCCTTCAAATGGCCGTAAAAGGACAAACATTGGCAGAATTCTTGGCAGATCATTCGATACTTGATGACTGGGAGCTAACTGATGAACTACCTGATGAGGACACAATGGTCGTTGAAGTTCAACCTCCATGGAAGATGTACTTTGATGGTGCTGCGCATCGTGGGGGAGCCGAGGCTGGCGTAGTATTTGTCACTCCTCAAGGTGAAGTCTTGCCCTACTCCTTCACCTTGACACAACTCTGTTCCAACAATGTTGCTGAATATCAAATATTAATACTTGGGCTTGAAATGGACGTTGATATGAAGCAATTGCAATTCCAAGTCTTTGGTCACTCCCAGTTAGTGGTCAATCAGATTTTGGGTAGTTACGAGGTCAAGAAGCCTGAACTACGCCCATATCATAATTACGCAAAAAGTTGATGGGGTGGCTGATACTTTAGCTACTCTAGCTTCATTATTAGCCCTGCCTGACCAAACGCAAGTTACCCTCAGCCAAAAATGGGTAGTACCACCGCCAAATGAGGCTGAAGATGAAGGAAATGAACTCAAGCATCTTGTTGTTGTTTTTGAAGCTGAGAAAGAAGAATGGCGACAACCCATTATCGACTACTTATGCTATGGGATACTTCCAGAAAATTCGAGGAGAAGGACTGAAATTCGTCATCGTGCCCCTTACTTCCTTTACTACAAGAATACTCTATACAGAAGGTCGTTCGAGGGAGTACTCTTACGATGCCTAGGAGAAGAAGAAGAAGCTCTCCAAGCTTTGCAAGAGGCACATTCTGGGGTATGTGGGTCACACCAGTCTGGACCAAAGCTCCACTTCCATATAAAAAGGATGAGATAGTATTGGCCAACGATGGTAAAAGATTGCTTGGACTACACTCGAAGATGCAAGTCTTGTCAATTCCATGCAAATTTTATTCATCAACCTCCTGAAGTGTTGCACCCGACTGTTACATCCTGGCCATTTGACGCTTGGGGATTGAAGGTTGTTGGACCACTTCCAAAGTCCTCTGGTGGGCACCTATACATCTTGGCTGCAACTGACTACTTCTCAAAATGGGCTGAAGCTGTTACTCTTAAAGAAGTAAAGAAGGAAAATGTTGCAAGTTTCATCCGAGTAAACATTATTTTTCACTTTGGCATTCCTCGTTACATAATAACGGATAATGGAAAGCCAATCGATAATAGGTTGATGAACAAGATTTTTGAGCATTTTAGCTTCAAGCAACGTAACTCTTCAATATACAATGCTACCCCCAATGGTCTAGCCGAGGCATTCAACAAGACTCTATGCAACTTGTTAAAGAAAATCATCTCCAAATCCAAACGCGACTGGAATGACTGTATGGAAGAATCTCTATGGGCATATAGGACGACTCACCGTACGCCAACACATGCGATTTCTTATTCACTTATTTATGGGGTCAAATCCGTATTGCCACTTGAGCGTCAAATATCTTCGTTACGACTGGCTATTCAAGAAGGGATCACTAATGAAGAAAATGCTCGACTTCGATTAGCAGAGTTGGAAGCTCTTGATGAAAAGAGATTGGAAGCTCAACAGATTCTTGAATGTTATCAATCTCGATTATCTCGCGCCTTCAATAAAAGAGTTCGCCCGAGATCCTTTCAAGTAGGGGATCAAGTCCTTGCTGTACGAAGACCCATACTTACTTCCCATAAACCTGTAGGGAAGTTCACTTCAAAATGGGATGGGCCATATGTCATACAAGAAGCTTATTCAAGTGGGGCTTACAAGCTGGTTGATGCAGATGGCATGAGGATCGGCCCTATCAATGACAAGTTTTTGAAGAAGTATTAGCCTTGAAGTTGCAATGCTCCTCGATGTACGAGCCTAAACTGCACGTTGCTACACTCCTGGCCCGCAAGAGTATAAATTGTGTACGACCCAAAAGAAATCCGCTAGATTGAAAATCTTGAAAGAGGCGGCCTAGACAAAAGTTAGGACGTAAAAAAAAAACTACTCAGTCTGAACTACGGTATGACTTGATCCTCTTCACCGAGGTACGTAGGCAGCTTAGTGTTTCATTCTAAGTTCAGTCACATAAGTTCAAAAGACACATATTGCCTCAATTGTTTTCTGAGTGAAGTAAGGAGGAATGCAAAATCAAGCTGAAATGCCATCCTCTTGTGGAACTTTGATCTCATTTGATTTAAAAGGGGAAACCCTCCATGGTAAATTGATATCTTCAAGTCCGTCGGTACTCAAGTTGAATTCTTCAAGTCCGTCGGTCTTCAAGTTGAAGTATTCAAATTCGCCGATCTTCAAGTTGAAATATTTAGGCCCTCCAAGTCTCAAATTTGAAGTCTTCAAGTCCATCGGTCTTCAAGTTGAAGTCTTCAAATTTGCCGGTGTTAAAGTTGAAATATTTAAGCTCCCAAGTTGAAGTGTTCAAGTTCGTCGGTCTTCAAGTCTCAGTCTTCAAATTCGTCGATCTTAAAGTTGAATTGTTTAAGCCCTCTAAATCTTCGAGTTGAAGTCTACAAAGTCCGCCAAATCTTCAAAGTTTACCAAGTGTTCAAGTCGATGTCGTCTTCAAGTTGAAGCTTTATAACTTTTCAATCTTAATGTGGACATATAAGTCCCTTTGCACCTTAAGTCGGCCTCTTTGTAGGTTTGTTCTTAAAAGGAACTATAACTTTCCAATTTTAAGGTGGGCATATAAGTCCCTTTGCACCTTAAGTTGGCCTCTTCGTGGGTTTGTTCTTAAAAGGAACTATAACTTTCTAATCTTAAGGTGGACATATGAGTCCCTTTGCACCTTAAGTTGGCCTCGCCGATGGTTTGGGCCACATTGATAGTAATCTCTCCGGTTGTCAGGCCATTTTGAGTGTAATCTCTCCAAGAATTGGGCCATATTGAGAGTAGTCTCTCCGGTAGTCGGGCCATTTTGAGAGTAATCTCTCTAAGAATTGGGCCATTTTGAGAGTAATTTCTCCAAGAATCGGGCCATTTTGAGAGTAATCTCTCCGAGAATCGGGCCACATTGAGAGTAATCTCTCCGAGAATTGGGCCATTTTGAGAGTAATCTCTCCAAGAATCGGGCCATTTTGAGAGTTATCTCTCCAAGAATTGGGCAGGGATGAGTACCCATCCCCTCACACCTTAAGACCGCCTTCTTCATGCATGGATCACCTCGTTGAACAAAAACATATCTTTCTCGGTTGACCTACAAAAAAAAAAGGATGACAAAAGAAGAAAAGCACAAGAAAAGAAGAAGAAATTACCTTCTCGTCAATGCTTCCGAGTCCACAAAACTAGACTCAAGTGGCTTGCGAAGACTGCGAATTGATGTTCAAAAAACATTGGAGCATGGGGTTTATATGGAGTTTGCAAAGCAGCTACGGAGAATGAGTCTTCGATGTGGGACTTGGATATTATCTAGTTATCTCCTAAGTAGAGCCAAACTACGTGACCAGTCCCAGTAAAATTAGGCTAGCAGAGGCGGTCGATGATCATAAGACATCTTCCGTATCCAACCAGAATTGGGAAAAAAGCTATTGGTCGTTGTAAAGCTCCACTTACTGTTAGAACTTGAGACATGCAATGAATTAATAATGTCTCCACGATTGTAGGTGTACATGTTTCTTAGCATCTGCTATGTTCACGAAAGTCCAAATTTGTTCAACTTTAGCAATCTTTGCTACATTAATTATGATGACAATTGCTTCAGAACTTCACATGAACATGTTGTCCCTTGGAATTTACCAGTGTTGTGAGATTTATTTGAGACTAAAAATATATAAAATCCTATATTATTATTCAAGCATGGATACTTCAAGTCATGTCCTCGGAGTTCCGAGAAGTCTACACTCCGACAAGACTTGAAGTAGGGGGCATTTGTAGGCATATAAATTTTATAGAAAGTAAATCCATAAAATAGTTGGGACTATATTATAAATTCATGATATATTAGTTTAAATAAATTTATTGGGCCAATATAGTTGGATTAATTATAAGTCCAATATATAAGGATTAAATAAATAAGTCTTAATCCATTAGGCTAGCCCATTTAGTTGGGCTAAAGTAATGAGCTCACTTCATTAAGCCCAAGATGTTATTTTCCTAGAGGCCCAGTTTGGTGCCACGTGTCAAATGACGTGGCACGCCAAGTCAAACGGAAGAGCCAATAGGATCATGCCACGTTTCAAAATGACAAGGCATGCCCAGTCACACTGAAAGGCCAATGAAATCGTGCCACGTGTGCAAGTGACATGTTCTGGCCAATCAAATGCGGCCATGTCACACTTCAATTTGATTGGTCGGAAAGAGTTTGTTCTTATCATGACTCCTCCCTTCCACAACTATAAATAGAGATCTTCATAACTCAGAAAAGACACCAGAATTTATAACAAAAAGCAAGAGAGAGCTCGTGGATCAAACGCCGCAAATTTCTCTACAAGTTTCAAGCAATCAGGTTCAAGTTCAAACTCAAGGACGAAGAACGAATCAAGATCAAGTTCAAGCAATCAAGCTCAAGCTCAAGCTCAAGCTCAAGAACAAGATCATCTTTCGTGGAAACAAATATAGATTCAAGATCAAGCTTAAAGGCCCTTGGATTTATTTACTATTGAAAAGAAGAATCAAAGGATTCATAGAGATTGTAACACTCAAATATTCAAAATAAAATACTACGATTGTTGCGATATTTTCGGTCTTGATTTTATTTTCTCGACACAAATTTATTGTCTACAGCCTTGTCTGAGCATATTATTTAACAAAATTCTTACTATCACTTTATGTTTCATCGCAAATTCGAATAAGTCTTATCCTTCTACATTTTCACCCAAAACAACTCTTTCTTTAATCCTTGCTTCTAGTTATTGCATTATCTAATACTTAATAATGTTATATTCATGTAATCTTTTATTAGCTTACCAATTGACTTGATATCTTGCTTTTTGCCTTTTTGATAACATATATAAATATAAATTTTTTTATTCCTAAAAGTTGATTTATTTTTGTACTTTTATCCTCTTACTTGGAACTCTTTTTTCATTTAAATCTTTTAATAATATTTTAAGTATTATTTAATTTCCTTATACTTAATTAATTTAAAGTATAAATATTCTCACACTATCTCTATTTTCCTCTTT
Organism: Nicotiana glauca; assembly: GCA_026770625.1. Classification (NCBI taxonomy): domain Eukaryota; kingdom Viridiplantae; phylum Streptophyta; class Magnoliopsida; order Solanales; family Solanaceae; genus Nicotiana; species Nicotiana glauca. The sequence continues at coordinate 155,618 of MU736442.1, forward strand.
ATACATCTACTTCCCTACTATGAATTTTTAATTAGTTTTTTACATTAATATGTTACCAATAAACAAAATATAATATCACATCTTATTTTAAGTTATAACTTTGAATTAGTTTAAAATATTAATAGATAAGTTTTTTCATATTATATTTTAAATCTATTAAATTTTCTTATAATTATTTTTTGTACCACGTGTAATTATTTTTTTTTTTTGATTTTCTAATCGTTCCATCAAAAAGTATACATTACATTCAGTAGATGCTGACCATCTACGCATTCTGTGTTATGACCTCTAGTCTAAGGATTCATCTTAAGCTAGGCCTATACAAAACATCCCTTTGTTGCTATGCTAATACTTTTTAATACACAGAGAAGCCATAACAGACTCTAACATACTAAGGGTAGCAATTTATCCTCTGCAAAGCTTCCTTCCAGTTTTGAATTGAGGCCCCCTTCGTGTGTATGTGGATAGCTATTTCTTTGCATATGTTGTTGGTGATCAATCTTCCTCCTTGGAATCTTTCTTTCTCTACATATAGGATTCACCGGCATCCCAAAGACACAGGTAGCTATTGCAGCTTGTCCATTTCTCCTTTTAGCATTCTTGCTTACCCATTCAACCTCACTCTTCCAGTCACATGTAGGTCTATGATATCCCAACCATCTTAGCAGTCTATTCCATAGTTCCTTTGTCAGTGAGCAATCAAAGAAAAGGTGATCAAAGGTCTCAACAGCTTGCTCACAAAAGACACACTGCTGTGGAGTTTGTATGCCAAATTTCAGTAGTCTCTCCACTGTTGCCAATCTGTTGTGTAATGCAAGCCATAATATAAATTTGTATCTTGAATACATATGTGCCTGCAGGATAATGCTCTTCCACTGGACTTTTTGGTGTTGAGGGAATTGAAGCTTGTAGAATTTTTTAATGCAGAACAATTCACCCCTCTGTAGCCGGTTTAATCTGCTTTCTAGGTTCCCTTGAATTCCTTAAAGCTCATTTATCATCCTTCTTGCCTCGAAAATTTTCCTAACTACCCAGACTGCATTCCCAGGAGTAGGCATATCTTCAATTGTATGATTATTTATGTAATAGATGGCATCTATTTTATCCATAGGTTATCTTTCTTCTTTGCCACTGCCTAGAGATGCTTAGCAACAACAACTTTGTTCCAGTATAGCACGTTCATTACATTGATCCCCCCCTGCACTATGTGGCAGACATATTGTTTCCCAAGAAACCAAAGCTTTCCTTGACACTGTAGCTGAGTCAGTCCACAAGAATGATCTGCAGATTGCCTCAATCATCTTCATCACTTTCTTTAGTAATAAGAAAACTCGAGTCCAATAAGGTTGCACTCCAAATAATACTGATTTTATCAATTGAAGTTGCCCTGCATATGATAGCAATCTTGATGTCCAGCAATTTATTTTCTGAGTTACCTTCTCTACTAGTGGCCAACACTGAGCAATGGATAGTTTTTTGGAGTCCAATGGTACCCCAAGGTACTTGAAGGGTAGGCTACCTTCAGGGAACCCCAACTCTTGCAAAATTTCCTCTTTGTTCCAATTCGAAACATTATCTATATAGACAGCACTCTTATCATCATTTGCTTGAAGACCTGATACTATAGAGAATTTTTGGAAAGTCTATTTTAGTAGCCTAACAGGCTATATATCATCCTTGCAAAACATTAGCAGGTCATCCGCAAAACATACATGTACCACACCCAATTTCTTGCACCTAGGATGGAACTTGAAGTCTTTCCTCTTCATCAATTGCATGAACTTCCTTTGTAAATACTCCATGGCCAGTACAAAGAGGTAGGGAGACATTGGGTCTCCTTGCCTTATACCCCTCTTGCCCTTGAATGGTGCTGTGAGACCACCATTTATGTTGAGGGAATATGTGACTGATGAAATGCATTCCATTACCCATCTTGTGAACTTGTAAGGGAATCCCATATCAGTAAGCAGTCTTTCTAAAAAACACCATTGTACTGTGTCGTAAGATTTCCTCAAATCCACTTTAAGAACACATCTTGGGGAGATACCTTTTCTATTATAACCTTTGAACAGTTCATGTGTGAACAGAATGTTGTCTGTAATGCTGCGACCTTCAATGAATGCTGACTGTGATCTCCCAATTAGACCTCCAATGACTGTTTTTAGTCTTGCTATGAGGACCTTTGTGATGATTTTATACAGAGTTGTATAGCATGCTATGGGCCTATAGTCCTTCACTTGACTAGGATTTTGCACTTTAGGAATCAGGGTTACAACTGTACTACTAACTCCTTTATGTAACCTCCCAGTCACAAAAAATTCCTTCACATCCTCATATATGTCATCACCAACTACTTTCCACTGTCTTGTGAAAAATTCAACTGGGAACCCATCTACTCTTAGTGCCTTATCATGGGGCATATCTTTAATTGCTTGAAATATTTCCTCTCTTGTAACTGCTTTGACTAGGTCCTTTTTCTGTTGCATATTAAGACAAGGACCTTATTGTATAACCTCAGAGTTTGGACATTGACATGTAGTGTTATTTTCTCCCAGTATCTTCCTGAAGAACTTTATAAACTCTTCCTCCACTTGTATAGGATTGTACAACCTGTCTCCCAAGTCAGTGTAGATAGATTTTATAGTGTTTATATTTGTCCTCATCTTCAACTGTGCATGGAAATACTTAGAATTTGAGTCTCCACAAGTGATCTAATGTGCTCCAGACTTCTGATGTAGAATCTGCTCCTCTATATTGCTCCATTTCTCTATTTCCATCAAAGCCATTTTCTTCTTGACCAATCAATCTTTGATCCATGTGGTTGAGCTTTAGTTCACTCTGAATGGCTTCAATTTTCTATCTGGCCTTACTGAGTTGAAGCCTATAGGATGCCATGTAACGAACCGATCGGTCGTTTTGAGTTCTAGCGCTCTGTTCAGCAGTCGAAGGCTATGAACAACTTTATTTTAGGTATTATAACTTATACGCGTGGTCGGAATCAAATTTTGGGAAGTCCAGAGTTGATTCGGGAAAATAATTCTTATTTTGGAAGCTTAAAGTTGAAAGAATGAACTAGGATTGGAATTTTGAGTAAACGACCTCAGAATCGGGATCCGAAGGTTTTAACAAGTTCGTATGATGATTTTAGACTTGTGCGTATGCCCGGATGGGGTTTTAGATAATCCGGGAGCATTTTAGCGCCTATTGTGGAAGTTAGCAGTTTGGAAGAAATTTCTTAAATTTGGCTTGAAGTGTATTTCGGTGTTACCAATATCCGTTTGGAATTCTGAGATTGGGAGTAGCTCCGTATGGTAATTCTGGAGTTGGAAGCACGATCGAAAGTGAATTTGGAGGTTCGTAGGTCATTTTGAAGACATTTGGCTAAAGATATAAATTTGAATGGTTTTTGAAAAGTTTGACCGGAGGTTGACTTTTTGATATCAGAGTCGGAATTCAATTTCGGAAGTTGGAGTAGGTTCGTAAAGTCAAAGATGAATTGTGTGCAAAATTTGAGGTCAATCGGACGTGATTTGATAGGTTTAAACATCGGAAATAGAAGTTGGAAATTTCAAGGTTCATAAAGCTTGAATTGGAGGTTGAATGATGATTTTGGCGTCATTTGATGCGATTTGAGGCCTCGAGCAAGTCCGTAATGTGTTATGGGACTTTTAGGTATGATTGGTTTGAGTCCCGGGGGCCTCAGGTGGATTCCAGATGATTAACGGATCGAAAATGGATTTTTGAGAAGGCTAAGGTTTTGCTAGTTGCTGGTATTTCCGCTTCTGCGGAAATGGGACCGCAGAACGGGGGAAAGAGCCGCAGAAGCGGTTAGAGGGGAGGCAGCCCAGGACTGCAGAAGCGGCCCTATATCCTCATAAGCGGAACCGCAAAAGTGGTAGGCTCATCGCAGAAGCGAAAATGGGTTAGAGCCCAGGGACCGCAGAAGCAGAATCTTTCCGCAAAAGCGAGACCACGGAAGCGGGAATGGTTTCGCAGAAGCGAAGGCACCTAGAGGCAGCAAGGGTGTTTTAAATCGTGGGTTGAGTTCATTTCTCCCATTTTATCATGGCTTGGGGCGATTTTGGCGAGCTTCAAATGGGGATTTCATCATCTATGGTAAGCTAAGTTATCCCCCACCTATTATGAGTTAAATACATTCATTATGTATAGATTTTAGCATGTAAATGGGTAGAAAATTGAGGGTTAGAGGATGACCTAGAAAATTAGTGTTCTTGAATCTTGACCATGATTTTGAGTATGGAAGTAAGAGAAAATCATATATTTGAGTTTGTGAGTTCATGGGTAAACTTTATCTTCGAGAAATTTTGGATTTCGGGCACGTGGGCCTAAGGGCATTTTCGTCAACTTTCGTTCGGGGTTAGGAATTGTTACAAATTGGGTTGTAAAGTTTAATTGAGCTTATATTAATGGATTTGTATAATCATTGGCTAATTTTGGAGCATTGTACGTTGGCACAAGTCTTCGGAGGAATGAAGAATGCCGGTTATGGATTTTCGGAGTAAGGTGAGTCTCCTTTCTAACCTTGTAAGAGGGAATTGTCCCCATAGGTGAAATAATTGATTATGTGATCCTATATGTGGGGGCTACATACGCACGAGATCATGAGCCGTGCGTAGCTACTATTATGCTATTGTCCGGGTAGTTAGGACCCATAAGAATGTTATACTTGGATTATTTATGAACACATTGATAGCTAGGATTGTCTAAATCACCTTTGATTAGTAAATGAATTTAAAAAATAAGAGATTAAACATCATTTTTCGTGAATTGTAAAAGAGAAATTGTCTTATTTGGATAAATAGCCCCGATAGATTCTTAATTGGCTACTGGAGCATGTATTTTATATGTACCTACGTCTCATGCATGACTCGCGAGTAGGGTATGTGTTTATTTATAGAACGGGCCGAACGCCTCGATGGATTAAATAGATGCATCTATTGGTTCAGGCCGCTCGATCCTCGGCAGTGCACAATTTACATTCATGTTGGATTGGGCCGTCGCGTCGGTGTGATTTGCACATGTTACTTGTCGTTTGAGAATTTTAAATGTGTATTTGGCCCTTCGTGGCTTGATATAAATTAATAAGATAATAAAGAATAAACCTTGGAAGCCCTTGCCTAATTGTTGAATGTGTTTACCCGTTTTCTGGCTTCGCGAATTTGAATTACTATATAAATCCTTGATTTTCCTCGTATTTCTAGAATATTGTTAATTGACCTCTAGTGAGTGTCGAAGTTGGTCATCTCGTCTCTACTTTTGCAAGATTTGGCGGGATACTCATTGAGTACACGTTGATTACGTACTCATACTACACTTCTGTGCATTTTTGTTGCACATGCATATTTACCTCTAGCAGCTTAATGGGCATAACAGTATGGATGACGCTGGGACTAGGTGAGCTGCATTGTTCGAGACGACCCGTAGCTAGTGTTGTTCCTTTCAGCATTTTTATTATTTATACCTTGTCCACTGTATTTCGGACAAATGTTGTATTTTATTTTCCTTATCAACTACTCATGCACTTGTGACACCGGGTTCTCGGATGGTTTTTGAAAGATGTGTAATAATAGTTATTATTTAATTTGAATTGAAGTAAACGATCTTTTTAATTACAAAAAATGGAAGGAAAAATCCTAGATTTTCAAAGGTATTAAAAGAGGATTTAATTGATAATTTAGTTGGCTTGCTTAAGAGAGGTGTCCCACCATGACCCTTGGAGAATTTTGGGTCGTGACAACATGGTATTAGAGCACTAGGTTACCGTCGGTCTCACGAGTCATGAGAAAGTCTAGTAGAGTCTCGCGGATCGGTACGGAGACGTCTGTACTTATCCTCGGGAGGCTACAGGGCTGTTAGGAGTACTTCCCTTCTTAATTTCCTTGTCGCGCGGTTCAATTTCCTTTGGGGCTTATGCCTTTGATTCCTTCCCACTCAATCTTACGCGAGCACTGGTTAAAAATCAAAGATTTGAGGATTGTAATGGCACTACAAATGTGGGGTGGGAAGATTCTCCCGGTATAGTTGATTGGACTATTATAGTCACACTATGGAGGGATATTCTACTGTTTCAGCTCAATAACAGAACTTCTAAGAGCCTTGAGGCTAGGCGCAGGTTGCCATAATGCTTATGAGCGATTATTCCGTAGTGTTGTTGTGATGGTAGGGTGTTTGCCTACGTGTCGGGGCAGTGAATGAATTGAAGGGAGGTTTACTCAGGATTCGGCTTTTTATTCCCGGCAGGGGAAAGACAATCGAACTAAGGATGGTCAGATGTAGATTGGTGGAAGTAATGAAACGTGGCAATTGCAAGCGTGGTGGATTTCTCCTCTATATGGGGGTGTTGTTGTTCGAATTGAATGCTTTAAGTTTGTTGGTGTTATGATCTACTACAATTCGCCTTGGGGCAAGATATTGTGAAATAGTATTGGAGATACAACTATTAGATATCACAGGGTGTGGTGGTTTTGGATTTAATCAGTATTTTAAGATGTTGACGGTTCATTAAAGAAGACCTTCAGAAAAGTTTGGGGTTAGTTGCAAATTGTGGATTCGAGTTCTATGAAGATAAATTTTATTAAGACAACGGCTGGGCAACAAAAGATAAGAAAGGCATGTGGGAAGTGTCAGGCGGAGCTGTATAGGGCCCATTAGTAGGATAACTACGCGCCTAGGATAGTTTGGAAGGATCTAGGATCTTCGCGTCAGACAATGGAAGTCTGTAGAGTTAATTTGAAGCATGGGTTTGTTATGCAGTAGGAGATTGGGTATGACGGAAAGGAGCTGCTTGAAATGAAGAAAGATGTAGCATGACTTTGAAGTGGAAGGATGTTGTTGCACATTTAATGGGTGTCCACGATGGGTAAATGGACTGGTACAGCTAGGGAGTGAGCTAGGACCCAGGAGGGTTATTTCCTGTGAGCAGTTTAGCGGTCGCGTGGTTGGCGAGGCTTCTGCGAAGAGTTCTACGGGTTATGCAGCAGAGGGAACTATTGTGTGAATGTTGTTAAATGATTTAGAGCATCAAACTGGGTTTTACGGTGATATATTAGGAATGCTTGTGATTGATTGCGCAAGGTTATGCCAATAAGAGATTAAGAATCCTGGTGAACTCCAGAGTTTGGTAATAATGGTTTCAAGCTAAGTGGGAGAGTCCCACCGCCTATGATTGGATTGCATGATTAACTACCCCGAGGTTTCTGGTTATTTGCATATGAGGGGTTATCCTAGCTACGAAAAAATACCATAAGTAGTAATTTGAGCAGAGGAATTATTAAAGATGTGCTATGGTTAGCCTTATGGGTTCATGTTTGAACCTGGGAAAAGATTCAAGATTTATGCCTTGAATAGAAGCGGGTTAAAAAGGGGAGTGACTCTGCCAGGTGCTTCATTGAGAGGGTATTAATGATCTAGAAGATTCAGGGAGCTAATTATATTTGGGACCAAGTCAGAGCGGGTGGCTCTCAGCAACGGTTCTAGTGAAACTCAAAAGATAAAATGTGGTACCTAATGATTTCAAGCCTATAAGTACAACTAAGAATCAAGCCTTGTAGCAGCTTATGAGAAGGTGCCTTAAATATTCTATGATGTATTACCTTGTGGTGTAGCATTTGAGAAATGTGAAATAATTCGTAAGATTTGAGACAGCATGGTCTCACGATTCAGGGTCACTCGGGGTAAGTGTAGAGGGAGTATGTTATATGTTGAAGAGAGTTATTATCATTTCCAAAGCAATCAATGATAAATTGGAAGGAAAGGTATTTATTAGCCATAATTGAATTTGGCATGTTGGGGTCTGTGATCAGTTCATTCAGCGTGATCGAGTTATGCGTATAATTTGTGGCGGTACAAGTTAGGATTGTCGGCCGCCGTAATTGATGTTATTCGAAAGCTTTCTTCTATTATGTCCTGTTAAGTGGAAGCGGATTTCGGAAGGGCTATGGTGGCTTGGACCACTACTTAGATATTTGCATATCCTACGGTTATGAGAATTTGCCTGTGTGTTGCTATGATTCTCCTGAAGTGAGTTCAGTGAAAAGTTCTTACATGATGAAGTGTAAAATATTAATGATTTTAGAGCTGCGATTAAAGTCGTGTTCTATCGTATGTTGGCACGTTGGGTGCAGCGAGTAATATGAAACTTGAAACGAGAATCAAAGTTGCAGTTCGATGTGGACAAAGATGTCGCGAGCTCGGATGAGCAAGAAAGGAGTTTCACTATTTAAAGTAAGTTGGGATCGTCTTCAACGTCACCTGAGATCGGTGTTTTATAAAGGGGCTTGTATTATGGTTAATGATTCCAATCGCTTTTCAAGCATTAGTGAGGCCGATGGTTTGGATGAGCGGACCCGTTATTTATTTCAAAAGATTCTGGGATTGTGTCCCACGGGAAGCTTGTATAAGTGTTATATGTAGTCACTTGATTGACTAAAGATTTGAACCAAGTATGAGGATTGTGGTAATATCATTAATTTGAGAATATAGGCCTGGAGGGCACTTCGTTTATTGGGTTATGAACCGAGGAGGTTTGCTCCGATTATGACGGTTGTTCTTGTGTGTTATGAGAAGAGGGAAATTAGTATGGACCTTTGAACAGTTATTGGCTTAATTTGATTTGATCAGGATCGACTTGAGGTTGGTGTATGGGTTTAAATAGGAATATGGTCTCTATGACAAGTCAGTTGTGTTCATTTCAGTGATGAGCTCCTTATGGAGTAGTCAGGGTGTCATCTCGTTGTCAGATATTTTATGAAGTGATACATTGCGCCATGTGAGTTTTGGTACGGCCTGAGAAATTGTGTATGTGTTGAGGACCCGCGTGGGAATTTCGTATTATGAGCAAAATGGCTCTTGAGATTCAGATCTTGCACCGCACCTCAGTTGTGCTTGAGTTTTGTAGCCTATAGAGCTATGTGTTTTCTCAGGGATGGTAATATGCACTTAGCATGCTTGCGATCGAAATTCGATATTTTTATTTATAATGAGCATATTTAGCTCGAAGTGCAATCTTCTTGTGTGAGATCTACGTGTGGATCGGGTGGCACGCCGCCATGGGTATGCTATTTGGATCGGGTGGCATGCCGCATGGTTATGTTGCAAGGATCAGATGGCACGCCACCATGGTTATGCTGTGTGGATCGGGTTGTGCGCCGCAACAGTGTGATGTTGAGTATAGTTTTCCATATGCTATTTTATATGCCTTGCTTCCTGTTTTCTAAGGAAAGTCCGTATTAGTGCGGGGGTTAGGTAATTCCTTCCAGAGTTCGATTTCCTGTTTGTGTTGTGTTCGGATTGGTGGTCTATTGGCACACTGTGGCATCATATGAAACTTTTGATCGCATTTGGAGTGGCTTATTGCCGGAGCAGTTCGTACTAGGTGAGACAAGATTATGGGATAGGATCAGTGCAATCTGATTATACGAAGTTAGGGAGAAAAGATCATTATTGGTTCAGAATGTGGTAATGTTTCTTATCAAAAGTATAGACTCAATGATTGTTTGGCTCGGCAGTTGATTATGAATTTTGGAACATCTCATCCGTCGTGGCGGTATTGTAAGAGTAAGAGTAAGTCTTGCATGTGTCATGAGGTGCAATGGGAGCATCTGATTCGTTGAATTTTGGCTAAGTTGATCAGAAAATATTATCATGGTTCTGTGGATTAAGTGTTGCAAAGTAAGAATCCAGCAAAGTTATGCAGTCAGGTTTGAGTACAACGTGTAGTGATTAATATGGTGATCGTATGTTGGAATAGGCCTGGCATAGAATTCTGGCTGTTGGAATTGGGCTCTAAGGCTCACTTGCTTGAATAAAAGGGAATATCTTCAGAATTTATCGAGCTAATGTGCCCAGCTGAGTTGTGGTAGCACGGGAAGGTGTATAAGGTGCTAAATAGTGATTTCAGACTACTTCCGTATAGTTCTTAGCACGTTCGAGGACGAACGTATGTTTAAGTGGTAGAGAATGTAATGACCCGACCGATCGTTTTGAGTTCTAGCGCTCCGTTCAGCAGTCGGAGGCCATGAACAACTTCATTTTAGGTATTATGACTTGTACGCGTGGTCGAAATCAAATTTCGGGAAGTCCAGAGTTGATTTGGGAAGAGAATTCTTATTTCGGAAGCTTAAAGTTGAAAGAATGAACTAGGATTGGAATTTTGAGTAAACGACCTCAGAATCAGGATCCAAAGGTTCCAGCAGGTTCGCATGATGCTTTCGGACTTGGGCGTATGCCCGGATGGTGTTTTGGATAAACCGGGAGCGTTTTGGCGCCTATTGTGGAAGTTAGCAGTTTGGAAGAAATTTCTTAAATTTGGCTTGAAGTGCATTTCAGTGTTACCAATGCCCGATTGGAATTCAGAGACTAGGAGTAGCTCCGTATGGTAATTTTGGAGTTGGGAGCGCGATCGGAAGTGAATTCGGAGGTCCGTAGGTCATTTTGAAGCCATTTGGCTAAAGATAGAAATTTAAAGGGTTTTTGAGAAGTTTGACCGGAGGTTGACTTTTTGATATCGGAGTCGGAATCCAATTTCGGATGTAGAGTAGGTCCGTAATGTCAAAATGAATTGTGTGCAAAATTTGAGGTCAATCGGACGTGATTTGATAGGTTTAAACATCGGAAATAGAAGTTGGAAATTTCAAGGTTCATAAAGCTTGGATTGAAGGTCGAATGATGATTTTTGTGTTGTTTGATACGATTTGAGGCCTTCGAGCAAGTCCGTAATGTGTTATGGGAATGTTTGGTATGATTGGTTTGGGTCCCGGGGGCCTCGGGTGGATTCTGGATGGTTAACGGATCGAAAACGGATTTTTGAGAAGGCTGAGGTTTTGCTGGTTGCTGGTATTTCCGCTTCTGCGGAAATGGGACCGCAGAAGCGGGGGAAAGAGCCGCAGAAGTGGTTAGAGGGGAGCCAGCCTAGTACCGCAGAAGCGGCCCTATAGCCACATAAGCGGAACCGCAGAAGCGGTGGGCTCATCGCAGAAGAAAAAATGGGTTAGAGCCTAAGGACCGCAGAAGCGGAATCTTTTCCGCAAAAACGGGACCGCGGAAGCGAAAATGGTTCCGCAGAAGCGAAGGCACCAGGAGGCAGCAAGGGTGTTTTAAATTGTGGGTTGAGTTCATTTCTCCCATTTTCTCATGGCTTGGGGCGATTTTTGGAGAGCTTCAAAGGGGGATTTCGTCATCTATGGTAAGATAAGTTATCCCCCACCTATTTTGAGTTAAATACATTGATTATGTATAGATTTTAGCATGTAAATGGGTAGAAAATTGAGGGTTAGAGGAAGACCTAGAAAATTAGTGTTCTTGAATTTTGACCACGATTTTGAGTATGGAAGTAAGAAAAAATCATATACTTGAGTTCGTGAGTTCATGGGTAAACTTTATCTTCGAGAAATTTCAGATTTCAGGCACGTGGGCCCAAGTGCATTTTCGTCAACTTTCGTTCGGGGTTAGGAATTGTTACAAATTGGGTTGTAAAGTTTAATTGAGGTTAGATTAACGGATTTGTATAATCAACTGCTAGTTTTGGAGCATTGTACGTTGGTGCAATTCTTTGGAGGAATGAAGAATGCCGGTTATGGATCTTCGGAGCAAGGTGAGTCTCCTTTCTAACCTTGTAAGAGGGAATTGTCTCTATAGGTGAAATAATTGATTATGTGCTCCTATATGTGGGGGCTACATACGCACCAGGTGACGCGAGTCCATGCGTAGCTACTATTATGCTATTGTCCGGGTAGTTAGGACCCATAAACATGTTATACTTGGATTATTTATGAACCCATTGATAGCTTGGATTGTTTAAATCACCTTTGATTAGTGAATGAATTTAAAAAAAAAGAGATTAAACATCATTTTTCCTGAATTGTAAAAGAGAAATTGTCTCATTTGGATAAATAGCCCCGATAGATTCTTAATTGGCTATTCGAGCATGTATTTTATGTGTACCTGTATCGCATGCATGATTCACGAGCAGGGTATGTGTTTATTTATGGAACGGGCAGAACGCCTCGGCAAATTAAATAGATGCATCTATTGGTTCGGGCCGCTCGACCCTCGGCAGTGCACAGTTTACATTCTTGTTGGATCGGGCCGTCACCTCGGTGTGATTTGCACATGTTACTTGTCGTTTGAGAATTTTAAATGTGGATTTTGTCCTTCGTGGCTTGATATAAATTTATAAGATAATACAGAATAAACCTTGGAAGCCCTTGCCTAATTGTTGAAGGTGTTTACCTGTTTTCTGGCTTCGTGAATTTGAACTACTATATAAATCCATGATTTTCCTCGCATTTCTAGAATATTGTTAATTGACCTCTAGTGAGTGTCGAAGTTGGCGATCTCGTCTCTGCTTCTTCGAGATTAGGCGGGATACTCATTGAGTACATGTTGATTATGTACTCATACTACACTTCTATGTATTTTTATTTCACAGGTATATATACCTCTAGCAGCCTACTGGGCGTAGAAGCATGGATGACTCTGGGACTAGGTGAGCCGCATTGTTCGAGACGACCCGCAGCTAGTGTAGTTCCTTTCAGCATTTTTATTATTTATGCCCTGTCCACTGTATTTCAAACAAATATTATATTTTATTTTTCTTATCGATAGTTGCTCATGCACTTGTGACACCGAGTTCTGGTATGGTTTTTGAAAGATGTGCACCAATAGTTATTATTTAATTTAAATTGAAGTAAACGATCTTTTCAATTACAAAAAATGGAAGAAAAAATCCTAGGTTTTCAAAGGTATTAAAAGAGGATTTAATTGATAATTTAGTTGTCTTGCTTGACAGAGGTGTCCGGTGCCACCACTACCCTTAGAGGGTTTTGGGTCGTGACATGCCATATAAGTATTCAAATCCTTCAGTTCAATTTTCAAAGCTTTGAGCTTAATCCATACCCTGTGCATATTGCCTCCATTTATCTCTTGATTCCATACCCTTTCCACTATGCCTGCAATGTCAGCATGATCCATCACAGAATTATACAATTTGAATGGTTTAGGGTGCTGATTCCTTTTTTGATCCATAGCCTTGCATTGCATTAGAATAGGAGAGTGGTCTTACACCTCAGGATTTAGAAAATCTTCTTCAATGTGACTATACTTCTGCATCCATTCTACATTCCCCAGTGCCCAGTCGATTTTGCTATGTACTCTTTTGTCCAGTTGTTGTCGTGTAATTAAATTTTCTTTCTCTTTTAATGTTAGGATACAAATTATTCTTTAATTTTCGTTCATAAAATTACCCACATGAGATATTTATTTTGTACTTCCTTAGTTTTAATTTGTTATCCAATTTTTAGCTTTTTATCTAGTAAAATTTTAATTTTGTAGTCCTATCCATAGTTTGAGCGTATTCACCTTAATTTTAATCTAAATCTCAAGTTCAAATCGTCTTTTCCTTTTTTTTCTAAAATTAAATATTTTTAAATTTTTGATTATTGCTATTAAGTTACCTAATATGTAGTATTTTATTTTTATGTGGCTTTCATTAACATGACTCTTTATTTAATATCATAATCTATTTATATCCTTTAATATTATTATATAAATCGATGTATGATTTATATAAAATTTTCGTTCATAAAATTACCCAAACGAGATATTTATTTTGTATTTCCATAGTTTTAATTTTTATCCAATTTTTAGTTTTTTATCTAGTAAAATTTAACTTTGTAGTTCTATCCATAGTTTGAGCATATTCACCATAATTTTAATCTAAATCTCAAGTTCAAATCGTCTTTCCCTTCTAGTTCTAATATTAAATATTTTTAAATTTTTGATTATTACTATTAAGTTACCTAATATGTAGTATTTTATTTTCTTATGTGGCTTTCATTAACATGCCTCTTTATTTAATATCATAATCTATTTATAACCTTTAATATTATTATATAATTCGATGTATGATTTTTTAATATTGAAAAAAATATTTATTTTATTTAAAATTAATACTCAAAATTATTAAATAGTTTAAATTTATTAATAATATTTTTAAGCATTATATATTTACTTTATTTTTTAAACTAATTTTTAGTATAAATAATGTAACGACCCGACTGGTCGTTTTATGTGTTAGAATCCCGTTCCCTTAAATAAAACTTTCCGCACTCACTTCAACTAATTTATGACTTTTGGGGACGGGTGGTTCGAAAGTTGGAAGACTTTTGAGTAAGAATATGTCCATTTGCTTCTTTAAGTTTTTCTAAAAATGCCAAGTTTGACTTCGGTCAACTTTCTTGGGAAACGGACCTGGCTTCGTGATTGGACGATTCCGGAGGGTTCATGGGAAAATATGGGACCTGTGCATATGTCGGAATCGAATTCCGAGGTACCTAGCCTGAGTAATGAATTTTTCTATGAAATTGTTAACGTGAAGTATTAAAGAATTAAATAAAGTAAGTAATCATTGATTTCCTAGGTATCGGGCTCAGATTTTAGTTCCGAAACTTGATACAGGTTTGAAATATCAGTCAAGACTTACCCTTGAAATTTGGTGTCAATCCGAGTAGTTTAAGGGCATTTTGACCCGTTAGAAGGAAACTAAGAACTTGAAGTTCAATGATTTATTTCATTTGGTTTTGAGGTTTGATTCCTCGATTTAGCGTTGTTTTGAGTGTTTCGAGGGTTCAAGTAGGTCCTCCTCATGATTTCAGACTTGTCGGTATATTCGGGTGGGGCACGGGAGCCCCAAGCGTCAAACGAGCAAGGCTCGAGTGAAGTTAGAACTTGATGAAGGACTGAAGTTTGCTACTTCTATCAAAACTGCATCTGCGGTTCTTGGACCGCAGAAGCAGGACCGCAGATACGGTCAGGACTCTGCAGAAGGGGCCAAGGCAGCCCAGGGGAAAGACCGCAGAAGCGGTCATGGAACCGCAGAAGCGGTTCCGCATATGCGGCACTTCGACCGCAAAAGCGGTCCAACCATCTTGGTCCAGAACCGCAGAAGCGGCCCAATTTCCACATAAGCGAACTCCGCATAAGCGGAAATGTCTCCGTAGAAGCGAAATCAGCTGGGGGCAGAAGAGTTCATTTAATATGAACTCAAACACCATTTCTCTCATTTTTCACTCCACACATAGGCGATTTGAGTGCTTCCAAGAGAGGGTTTCCACATAGCTTGGTAAGGTAAGTAATTCCCCTTCATCCTTAGCTTAAATACATGTATATTAGGTAGATTGAACACTAAAATTTAAGTAAAATCAAGGGTTAGAGCTAGACCTAGGGTTTTAATAAAACTAAGATTTAATCATCTAATTTGCCATGTAATGAGCTAGAAATCATATATTTGTGATCCTTAGGTGATAGAGAACAATTTCCTTCGAAAAAATCTCGAAATTCGGGCACGTGGGCCCAGGGTCGGAATTTAGAAAACTTGTGGGAAAGATTGGGAAATTACTTAAATAGTTAGAATTAAACTTTGTAAGCCTTTATTGACTAGTTCTTACTTTATTTTAATTATTTTGTGCTCGTTCGGCTACGAATTGAGGGTTTGAGCTTGTTCTTTATATTGGAAGTGCGCTTCGGAGCGAGGTGAGTCTCCTTTCTAACCTTGTGAGAGGGAATTGTCCCTATAGGAATTATAAATGAGTAGTTATTACTAAATGCGGGGGCTACGTACGTACTAGATAACGAGAGTCCGTGCGTAGCTACTATAATGTTAATTGCTTGAGTAGTTTGGGACCCACATCATGCCTAATTGGGGAATATCTGTTATTATAATTGCCGATATGATCATTTATGATTTGCTAGAGACTTGAGAAAAAAGAAAAGTGAACATATGAAGTTGTTGAGCCTTGGTAGGAGTTTCCTTACATATAAATGAGATTTGTGTGCCTTCTTGATGTTTTCTTGATAATTATGGATCGGGACGATCACCTCGGTGAGAATAAATGCATCTATGGTTCGGGCCATTCGACCCTCGGCAGTGCACAGTTTATTTTCTATAGGAGCGGGCCGTCGACCTCAGCATGATTGCGCATGATATATGTGCTTTAGCTTAGACATGACATGATTTCTTATTAAGTATGTAAAAAGGGAAAATGACAATTGAATTATGGTCAAGAACATGAATATAACCTTTCATTAAAACTTGTTGCTATTGGAAATCCTTCATGCTTTATAACTCACATTATTTTTATATTATCTTGACCTTAGTAAGTATCAAGTCGACCTCCCGTCTCTACTTCTCCAAGATTAGGCGGGATACTGGGTACATATTATTTATGTACTCATGCTATGCTTCTGTACTTAAATGTACAGGATTTGAGGCAGGTGGATCTGGACATCATTCTGGTGCGCGTCAGTGAGCACACTTGAGTCTTCTACGGTGAGCTGCTTCCCTTTCATGCCGATCCGCAGCCAAATAAGTCTTTCTTTGTATTTTTTTTCTGTCTATCCTGATTCAGACAGTATGACAGTGTGTTATTCTTTTGTGTATATTCTACTAGTCGCCCGTAGCTTGTGACATCAGGTTCTGGCACACACAGTAGTAGACATTTATTTTTGGGTTGTATAATTATTTTGATACATTGTTGATCTTTAATGGTCTTAACTTAAATTTGAAAATATATTATAATTGTTTTGGCAAATGTAAAATGAGAACTTAATCACATTTCCGCATCGGCTGGACTGACAATGGTGTCAGGCGCCATCATGACCTATTAGGGAAAATGGGTTGTGATAACATGGTATTAGAGCACTAGATTCATGTTGGTCTCACAAGTTATGGGAAAACCTGATAGACTCTTGTAGATCGGTATGGAGACATCTGTATTTATCTTTGATAGGCTATAGGGTATTAGGAAAGACTACTCTTTATTCGTTTCCATCGTACACTACTCAGTGTACTAAATTATCCCTCTTCTATTCTCTTACAGATGGCGAGGACTCGTATCGCCGACGTTCCAGACCCGGGAGGAGCTGCTCCCCCTGTTGCTAGAGGCCGAGGTAGAAGTCGGGGGAGGGCACCGGCCCGTGGTAGGGGGTGAGGGCATCCCAGAGCCATTCCAGTTGCACCACCAGCAGATCCTGCGAGGGATTTGATTACTGAGGAGCAGGGCGAGGTGCCCGCGCTAAGCCTACCCTAGTTGATTTCATGACAGCACCGGGATTTTAGGAGGTCATGAGCCGCATGCTTCGGTTCAGGGATACTGTGACTCAGGCTGGTTTATTTCCACATGATCCAGCTACCTCATAGGTAGAAGGGGAGCACAGACCCCTACCGCCCAGGCTCCAGGTCATACAGCCACAGTTTATTATACTCCGGGTGCACTACCCATGGAGGGGGTTCCGCCAGTTGCTGCAGTGGCACCCCAGCCCAGGCCAGTTGTGGGCGGCGATCCGCAGAAGTTATTGGACAAATGGACCAAGTTTCACCCCCCAGTCTTCAGGGGAGAGCGTCATGAGGATGCCCAGGATTTCATTGACAGGTGAAGGGATAGACTGCATAACATGAGGATATTGGAGTCGCATGGAGTCGACTTTACTACTTTTCAGCTGGAGGGCAGGGCCCGTAAAAGGTGGCAGTTTTATGCACTTAGCATGCCAGCAAGTGCTCCTCCCCTCACTTGCGGTCAGTTCACTCAGTTATTCCTTGATCGGTACATTCCACCCTCTAAGAGGGAAGAGCTGCGTCATCACTTTGAGCATCTAGAGTAGGGTAAGATGTCAGTGATCGATTATGAGGCGAGGTTCTCTGAGGTGTCTCGCCATGCACTTCTGATACTTTCCACAGAGGCAGAGAGAGTACGGAGATTTGTTGCGGGGTTGCACCCTACTATCCAGTCGGGTATGGCCCGAGAGGTAGAGATGGGCACTGGGTATCAGCTAGTACTCGACATTGCTCGCAGGATTGAGGGTTATCGTCTGAGGGGTAGAGAGCAGATGCAGCAGGATAAGAGGGCCAGATTCTACAGAGAGTTCAGAGGCGCCCCATCTAGGGGTAGAGGTCAATTTGGGAGGGGTCAGCCCAGTAGGCCCCTAATTTCAGCACCACCACTTGCTCGGGGTGCTCCAGCGCGCTCCTATTTTAGCACCATGGCAGAGAGTTCCTATTGTCCTCCAGATATTCAGGGTCCATCCAGTGGGTATCCAGATCCTCCGGATTCTTCTAGTTCTTATTTCAGTGCTATGCCAGACAGTTCATACCGCCACCGGCTATTCAGGCTTCTTCTAGTAGATCTTTTGGTATTTAGAGTCAGCTATGCGGACAACAGGTCACCACACCACGTTGTTTTGAGTGCGGGGACACTGGCCACATGAGGAGATATTACCCCAGGCTTAGGGGAAAAGCAGTACAGCAGGGGCAGCAGCCTATGACTCCAGCACCAGCTGCCCAACCACCTAGAGGTAGAGGGCAGACAGGTAGAGGCCGTCCCAGGGGTGGAGGCCAGATAGGGAGAGGTTAGCCAGCTACTACTCAGTCGGGTGGAGGCCAGACAGCCGGTGCTCCAGCTAGATTCTATGCCCTTCCAGCTAGGCCAGATGCATTGGCCTCGGATGCCGTCATCACAGGTATTATTTTCGTTGGTGGTAGGGATGCTTTGGTATTATTTGATCCGGGGTCTACTTATTCATATGTGTCATCTCTGTTTGCTCATTTCTTGGTTATTTCTCCTGAGCCTTTGGCTGTTCCTGTTCATGTGTCCACTCCTGTGGGTGATTCTGTGGTTGTGGATTGGATTTATCGGTCTTGTATGGTTACTTTCTATGGTTTTGAGACAAGGGAAGATCTTCTGTTGCTTGACATGATCGATTTTGAGGTCATCCTAGGCATGGATTGGTTATCTCCGTATCACGCCGTCCTAGATTTCCATGCCAAGACTGTTTCACTGGCGATGCCAGGAGTTTCGAGATTGGGGTGGAAGGCTTCCACAGTTGATATGCCTAGCAGGGTTATTCTTTCCTGAAGGCTCAATGCATGGTTGAGAAAGGGTGTTTGGCTTATTTAGCTTATGTTCAAGACACCACCGCAGAGTCTCTGACGATTGATTTAGTGCCAGTGGTCCGAGAGTTCGCCGATATTTTTCCTTCTGATCATCCTGGAATGCCTCCGGATCGTGATATTGATTTCTGTATTGATTTGGCTCCAGGCACTCAGCCTATATCTATCCCACCGTACCGTATGGCTCTCAAGGAGCTGAAGGAGTAGTTGGAGGAGTTGTTAGCAAAGGGGTTTGTTAGGCCCAGTGTGTCGCCTTGGGGTGCACCGGTGCTATTTGTGAGGAAGAAGGATGGGACTATGCAGATGTGCATTGATTACCGCCAGTTGAACAAAGTCACCATCAAGAACAAGTATCCATTGCCTTGTATTGATGATTTGTTTGACCAGCTGCAGGGTGCTAGGGTGTTCTCTAAGATTGACTTGAGGTCAGGGTATCATCAGCTGAAGATTCGGGATTCAAATGTTCTGAAGACTGCATCAAGGACTAGATATGGCCACTATGAGTTCTTGGTGATGTCATTTGGCTTGACTAATGCTCCGGCGTCATTTATGGACTTGATGAACAGGGTGTTTAGACCTTATATTGATTCTTTTGTTATTGTGTTCATTGATGACATCTTGATATACTCACGTAGCCTGGGGGAGCACGAACAACATTTGAGAGTTATTGCATATGCTTCACGTTAGCTGAAGGTTCATGAGAAGAATTACCCTGTGCACGATCTAGAGTTGGCAGCGATTGTTCATGCTCTTAAGATATGGAGGAATTATTTGTATTGGGTATCATGTGAGGTTTACACCTACCATTGCAGCTTGCAGCATTTGTTCAAGCAGAGGGATCTCAACTTGAGGCAGCACAGGTGGCTTGAGTTACTTAAGGATTATGACATTACCATTCTTTATCACCTAGGTAAGGCGAATGTGGTCGCGGATGCCTTGAGCAGAAAGGCAGAGAGTATGGGTAGCTTTGCATTCATTCCTACTGAGATGAGACCATTACCTTTGGAATCCAGTCTTTAGCTAACAGACTTGTGAGATTGGACATTTTGGAGCCCAGCCGATTTCTAGCATGTGTGGTTGCTCAGTCTTCGTTGTTAGGGCAAATTAAGGCCCGACAGTTCGATGATCCACATTTGGCGGTTCTTAAAGAGACGATACTTCAGGGAGTTGCCAAGGAGATTTCTATTGGCGAGGATGGTGTGTTACGGCTTCAGGGCCGTGTATGTGTTCCTAATATTGATGGCTTGAGAGAGAGGATTCTAGAGGAGGCCCACAGTTCAAGGTACTCTATCCATCCGGGTGCCACGAAGATGTATCGTGATATGAGATAGCATTACTAGTGGCGGGGGATGAAGAAGGACATCGTAGAGTATGTAGCTAGATGTTTGAATTGCCAGCAGGTCAAGTATGAGCTCCAGATGCTAGGTGGCCTACTTCAGCAGATGCCTATTCCAGAATGGAAGTGGAAGCGCATCACTATGTATTTTGTAGTTGGGTTGCCGCGGACTTTGCGAAAGGTTGATTGAGTGTGGGTTATTATGGATAGGTTGACCAAGTCAGCCCACTTCGTTCCAGTGGAGACTACTTATACAGCAGAGAGATATGCTCAGATTTACATTCGAGAGATAGTTAGGTTGCGCGGTGTGCCAGTTTCCATCATATCAGACAGAGGCCCTCAGTTCACTTCCTATTTCTGGAGAGCTGTTCACAGTGATTTGGGGACCCGCATAGAGCTTAGCACGACATTCCATCCTCAGACCGATGGGCAGTCAGAGCTGACAGTTAGAATTTTAGAGGATATGCTTAGAGCATGTGTGATTGACTTTGGAGGGCAGTGGGATCAGTTCTTGCCTTTAGCAGAGTTTGCATATAACAACAACTATCAGTCCAGCATAGAGATGGCCCCGTGTGAGGCTTTATATGGTCGGCATTTTCATTCTCCCATCGGGTTGTTTGAGCCTGGTGAGGCTAAGTTACTTGGTACAGATCTGGTACATGATGCCTTGGATAGAGTAAAGTTGATTCAGGAGAGACTCACACAGCTCAGGCCACACAGAAAAGTTACGCGGATCAGAAGGCGCGTGATGTATCATTCATGATTGGCGGGAGGGTTCTCTTGAAAGTCTCGCCAATGAAGGGCATTATGAGGTTTGGGAAGAAGGGCAAGCTAAGCCCAAGGTTTATTAGTCCCTTTGAGGTGTTGAAGTGAGTTAGAGAGGTTGCCTATGAGCTTGCTTTACCTCCCCAGTTTATCGGTAGTTCATCAAGTTTTCCATGTATCGATGCTTCGGAAGTATCATGCCGACCTATCACATGTGTTGGATTTCAGTACCATTCAGTTAGATGAAAGCTTGGGCTACGAGGAGGAGCCAGTTTCCATTATTGACAGGCAGGATTGCCAGTTGAGGTCCAAGAGGATTTTTGCGGTGAGGGTCCAGTGGAGAGGCCAACCGGTTGAGGAGGCGATCTGGGAGTCCGAGGAGGACATGCGGAGCAGATGTCCCCACTTATTCAGTAGTCCAAGTACTTTTCTATGTCCGTTCGAGGACGAATGTTTGTTTAAGAGGTGGAGAATGTAATAATCCGACTGGTCGTTTTGCATTTTAGAACCCCGTTCCCTTAAATAAAACTTCCCGCGCTTGCTTTAACTAATTTATGACTTGCGGGGATGGGTGGTTCGAAAGTTGGAAGACTTTTGAGTAAGAATATGTTCATTTGCTTCTTTAAGTTTTTCTAAAAAGGCCAAGTTTGACTTTCATCAAATTTCTTGGGATATGGACACAGATTCGTGATTGGACGATCCTAGAGGGTCCGTGGGAAAATATGGGACCTAAGCGTATGCCCGGAATCGAATTCCGAGGTCCCTAGCCTGAGTAATGAATTTTTCTGTGAAATTGTTAAGTTGAAGTTTTAAAGAATTAAATAAACTAAGTAATCATTGATTTCCTAGGTATTGGGCTTAGATTTTAGTTCCGAAACTCGGTACAGGTCCGAAATATCAGTTAAGACTTACCCGTGAAATTTGGTGCCAATCCGAGTATTTTAAGGGCGTTTTGACCCGTTAGAAGGAAATTAATAACTTGAAGTTCAATGATTTGGTTCAATTGGTTTTAGGGTTTGATTCCTCGATTTATCGTTGTTTTGAGTGTTTCAAGGGTTTGATTAGGTCTGCCTCATGATTTTAGACTTGTCGGTATGTTCGGGCGGGGCACGGGAGCCCCGAGCGTCAAACGAGCAAGGCTCGAGTGAAGTTTGGACTTGAAGAAGGACTGAAGTTTGCTGCTTCTATCATAACCGCATCTGCTGTTCTTGGACCGCAGATGCGGTCAGGACTCCGCAGAAGCTTCCAAGGCAGCCCAGGGGAAAGACCGCTTCGACCACAAAAGCGGTCCAGCCATCTTGGGCCAGAACCGCAGAAGTGGCCCAATTTCCACAGAAGCGGACTTCGCAGAAGCGAAATCAGCTGGGGGCAGAAGAGTTCATTTAATACGAACTCAAACACCATTTCTCTTATTTTTCACTCCACACTTAGGCGATTTGGGTGCTTCCAAGAGAGGTTTTCCACATAGCTTGGTAAGGTGAGTAATTCCTCTTCATCCTTCGCTTAAATACAAGTATATTAGGTAGACTAAACACTAAAAATCAAGTAAAATCAAGGGTTAGAGCTAGACCTAGGGTTTTAATAAAACTAAGATTTAATCTTGTAATTTTCTATGTAATGAACTAGAAATCATATATTTGTGATCCTTAGGTGATAGAGAACAACTTCCTTCGAAAAAATCTCGGAATCCGGCACGTGGGCACGGGGTCGGAATTTAGGAAACTTGTGGGAAAGGTTGGGAAATCACTTAAATAGTTAGAATTCAACCTTTTAAACCTTTATTGACTAGTTCTTACTTTATTTTAATTAGTTTGTGCTCGTTCGGCTACGAATTGAGGGTTTGGGCTTGTTCTTGATATTGGAAGTGCACTTCGGAGCGAGGTGAGTCTCCTTTCTAACTTTGTGAGAGGGAATTATACCCATAGGAATTATAAATGAGTAGTTGTTGCTAAATGCGGGACGAGAGTCCATGCGTAGCTACTATAATGTTAATTTCTTGGGTATTTTAGAACCCACATCATGCCTAATTGGGAAATATCTCTTATTATAATTGCCGATATGATCATTTATGATATGCTAGAGACTTGAGAAAAATGAAAAGTGAACATATGAACTTGTTGAGCCTTGGTAGGAGTTCCCTTGCATATAAATGAGCCTTGTGTTCCTTCTTGATGTTTTCTTGATAATTATGGATTGGGCCGATTGCCTCGGTGAGAATAGATGCATCTATGGTTCGAGTCGTCCGACCCTCGACAGTGCACAGTTTATTTTTTGTTGGAGCGGGCCGTAGACCTCGGCATGATTGCGTATGATATATATGCTTGAGCTTAGACATGACATGATTTCTTGTTAAGTATGTAAAAAGGGAAAATGATAATTGAATTATGGTTAAGAACATGAATATAACTTTTCATTAAAACTTGTTGCTATTGGAAATCCTTCATGCTTTATACCTCACATTATTTTTATATTATCTTGACCTTAGTAAGTATCAAGTTGACCTCTCGTCTCTACTTCTTCGAGATTAGGCGGGATACTTACCTGGTACATGTTGTTTATGTACTCATGCTACGCTTATGTACTTAAATGTATAGGATTTGAGGCTGGTGGATCTGGACATTATTCTGGTGCGCGTCAGTGAGCACACTTGAGACTTCTACAGTGAGCTGCTTCCCTTTCATGCCTATCCGCAGCCGAAGAAGTCTTTCTTTGTATTTTGGTTTCTGTCTATCCCGATTCAGATAGTAGGACAGTGTGTTATTCTTTTGTGTATATTCTACTAGTCGCCCGTAGCTTGTGACATCAGGTTCTGGCACACACACTAGTAGACATCTATTTTTGGGTTGCATAATTATTTTGATACATTATTGATCTTCACTGGTCTTAACTTAAATTTGAAAATCTATTATAGTTGTTTTGGCAAAAGTAAAATGAGAACTTAATCACATTTCTGCATCGGCTAGCTTGACAATGGTGTCGGGCTCCATCATGACCTATTAGGGAAAATGAGTCGTGACAAATAACCTCGCATTATCTCTATTTCATTAATATTTTGATTTTTTTAAATTTTTTTAATGTATTAAACTTCAGTTATGTGGCCTTATCCACACCATGACCTTTTTTTATCTTACTTAAAAAAACTTTTTTATATCAAATTTAAATAATTTTATCCTTTTTTGTTCTTTATGATAGAAATTTTGATTTTTTCGTTGTTTGTTTCTTATTTTTCTATTGTATATTTAGTACCTAATATTATTAACGTTGTCATGTGTTTTTTTTTTAGTTTACTTAAATTTAATATTCATTTTTATCACATTCATTTTAATATAATATAAATAATAATATAAATTATTTCAATAGTAACTTTGACTCAATAGCTCATATTCTTAAATATAATTTTTCTTATCATATTAAAAAAAAGTCCCATCTCAAATTCAAATATATTTTATTCTTCTATTTTCTCCATTGGACCACATTTTCAAAAATCATCTTATGCTTTCAAACTTAACTTAGCAATACTCAATTCAAATGTTAATCGTAAAAACACTAATTGTTGCAGCAATATTTTCAAGTATTCGAATATATTCTCATTAGTTTGCCGTTATTTGGATAGTTTTGGAACATTTGGCGACGATTCGAGTCGTCGGGAAGGCTTGGAGGCCGTTTATGGATCTTCGGAGCGAGGCGAGTCTCCTTTCAACCTTGTAAGAGGGAAATGTTCCCATAGATATAATAATTGATTGTGTGCTCCTATTTGTGGGGGCTACGTACGCACGAGCTGACGAGAGTCCGTGTGTAGCTACTATTATGCTATTGTCCGGGTAGTTAGGACCCATAAGCATGTTATACGTAAATTATCTATGAACCCATCGATAGCTTGAATTGCTTAAATCACATTGAATTAGTAAGGGAATTACTAAAAGGATTAAACTTCATATCTTAAAAATTGTTAAAGGAGAATTGGTTTTATTTTGATAATTATTCCACGATACAATTCTAATTGTCTATTTGAGCATGTATATTATGTGTACCTGCGTCGCAAGGATGATTCGCGAGCAGGGTGATTGTGTATCTTATGTGTACCTGCGTCGCATGGATGATTCACGAGCAGGGTGATTGATTATTTTATGTTGACCGCGTCGCATGGATGATTCGTGAGCGGGGTAATAGATGCATCTATGGATCGTGCCATTCGACCCTCGGCAGTGCACAATTTACATTCCTGTTGGATCGGGCCGTCGACTTAGTGTTATTTGCGCATGTTACTTGTCGCTTGAGAATTCTAAATGTGGATTTGGCCCTTCGTGGCATGATATAAATTGATAAGATAATCAAGAATAAACCTTGGAAGCCCTTGCTTAATTTTTGAAGGTGTTTACCTATTTTCTGGCTTCGCGAATTTGAACTACTATATAAATCTATGATTTTCCTCGCATTTCTAGAATGGCGTTAATTGACCTCTAGTGAGTGTCGGAGTTGGCCTCCTCTTCTCTCTACTTCTTCAAGATTAGGCGGGATACTCATTGGGTACACGTTGATTACGTACTCATACTACACTTCTATGAATTTTTGTTGCACAGGTATATGTACCTCTAGCAGCCTACTGGGTGTAGCAGCATGGATGACTCTGGGACTAGTGTAGTTCCTTTCAGCATTTTTATTATTTATACCGTGTCCATTGTATTTCGAAGAGATATTGTATTTTATTTTCCTTATCGATAGTTGCTCATGCACTTATGACACCGGTTTCTGGGATGGTTGAAGTATTGTATGAACTGTTTAGCATTTAAATTCAATTTGAGACGTTATTCTTTAAAAATTTCTGAATATGGAAGGAAAATCCTGAATTTTAAAAGTGTTAAAAAAATGAGATTTGATTAAGCAATTTGGTTGGCTTGCCTGACAGTAGTGTCCGCGTGCCACCACGACCCTTAGTGGAATTTGGGTCGTGACAACATGGTATCAGAGCACTAGGTTTCCGTTGGTCTCACGAGTCATGAGCAAGTCTAGTAGAGTCTCGCGGATCGGTACGGAGACGTCTGTACTTATCCTCGGGAAGCTACAGGGCTGTTAGGAGTACTTCCCTTCTTGATTCCCTTATTGTGCTGTTCGATTCCTTTGAGGCTTATGCCTTTGGTTCCTTCCTACTCAATCTGACGCGAGCGCTTGATAGAAATCAAGAATTTAAAGAATTGAAATGGCACTACAAATGTGGTGCGGGTTGATTCTCCCAGTATAGTTTATTGGACTATTATAGTCGCCTTATGGAAGGATATTCAATTGTTTCAACTCAGTAACAAAACTTCTAAGAGCCTTGAGGCTAGGCACAAGTTGCCATAATGCTTACGAATGATTATTCTGCTTTGTTGTTGTGATGATAGGGTGTTTGCCCATGTGTCGGGGAAGCGAATGAATTGAAGGGAGTTTTACTCAGTTTGTAATCGAAGGGATTCAGTATTTTATTCCTGACAGGGGAAAGACAAGCGAACTAAGGATGATCTGATGTGGACCGGTGGAAGTAATGAAATGTGGTAATTGCAAGCGTGGTGGAGTTCTCCTCTATATGGGGGGTTCTATTTTCCTAATTGGACGTATTAAGTTTATCGGTGTTATGATCTTCTACAACTCGCCCTTGGGGTAATATATTGTGGAATAATATTAGAGATACAACCATCAGGCATTGCAGGATGCGGTGGTTTAGGATTGAATTAGTATTTCAAATGTTGACGGTTCGATAAAGACGACCTTTATAAAGTTTTAAGGGTTAGCTGCAATCGTGGATTCAAGTTCCAAGAAGATACATTTTTATTAAGGCAACAATTGAGTAGCAAAGAGATGAGAAAGACGTGTGGGAAGTGTCAGGCGGAGCTGTATAAGGCTTAGTAATAGGATGACTACGCGCCTAAGGACAGTTTGGAAGGATTTGGAATTTTAGCGACTGGCCATTGAAGTCTGCGGATGTAAATTGAAGTATGGGCCATTATGTGGCAGGAGATTTGGTACAACGGGAAGGAGCTTCTTGAAATGAAGAAGGACGCAGCATAACTCTGAATTTGGAAAGGTGTTGTTGCACATTTAATTAATGTCCACGAGGAGTGAACGGACTGGTGCAGCTAGAAAGTGAGCTTGAACTCAGGATGTGTTGTTGATGTCATAGTGATTGTACCCTATGCAGCAGCGTTGGAAGATGTAGGGGAGTAATTTCTATAGGTGGGGTATTCCTGTGAGCAGGTTAGCAGTCGTGTGGTTGGCGAGGCTTCTGCGAAGAGTTCTATTTGTTATACAACAAAGGGAATAGTTGTGTGAATGTTGTTAATGATTTAGAGTATCAAATTGGGTTTCTACGGTAAGATATCGAGAATGCTGGCAATTGATTGCGCAAGGTTATGTCAATAAGAAATTAAGAATCCCGGTGAACTCTAGAGTTTTGTAATAGTGGCTTCGAGCTAAGTGGGAGAGTCCCACCATCTATGACTGGGTTGCATGGTTAACTACTTGCGAAGTTTCTGGTGATTAGCATATTGATGGGTTATTTCAGCTACGGGAAAGGAACATAAGTGGTAATTTGAGCAAATCAATTATTAATGGTATGCTATCATCGTTGGCTTTATTGGCCCATGTTCAAACTTGGGGAGTGATTCTATCGGGTCCTCCGTTGAGACTCGTGGAGTTGAATATATTCGGGCCAAGTCAGAGAGGGCAGCTCTCAGCAGTGGTCCTAGCGGATTCAAAGAGGTAAAGTGTGGTGCCTAATGGTTTCGAGCCTATGAGTACAGTTAAGAATCAAGATTTGTAGAAGCTTATGAGAAGGTGCCTAGAATATTCTATGATATTTTGAATTGTGGTGTAGCATTTGAGTGCTATGAAATAGTTCGTTGGAATTGAGATAACCTGGTCTCATGATTCAAGGTTACTCGGGGTTACGTGTTGAATGGAGTTAGTATTCTTTCTAAGGCAAGCAAGGATAAATTGGAAGAAGGTAGAATGACTAGCCATAGTTGAATTGGTATCATTCAGCGCGATCAAGTTGTGTGTATGATTTGTGGCGGTACGTGTGAGGCTTATCGGCTGCCGTAATTGGTGTTATTCAGAAGCATTCTTCTGTTATGGCTTGTTAAGTGGAAGCGAATTCCGGAAGGGATATGGTGGCTTGGGCCACTACTCACAGAATTTCATATTCTACCGTTATGGGAGTTCACCTGTGTGTCGCTATGATTCCCTTGAAGCGAGTTAAGTGCAAAGTTCTTATATGATGAAGTGTTCAAATAATAATGGTTTCGGAGTTATGATGATAATCATGTTCTATCATATATTGGCACGTTGGGTGCAGTGAGTAGCATGGAAATTCGAAGTGAGGATCAAAGTTGCAGTTTGGTGCTGGTAAGGATGTCACGGGCTCGGATGAGCAAGGAAATGGCTGAATGATTAAAGTAAAATGGTGTTGTCTTCAGCTTCAGCTGAGATTGATGTTTTGTGAAAAAGGCTTTGCATTCCTGGTTAAGGATTCTTGATCGCTTTTCAGCATTAGCGCGGCCGATGGTTTGGATGAGCGGATCCGTTATTTATTTTGGAAGATTGTGGGAGCGTGTCCCATGGGAAGATTGTAAAAGTGTGACATGTAGTCACTTTATTAACTAAAAATTTAAACCAAATATGAGGATTGTGGTAATAGCATTAATTTGAGAATTTAGGCCTGGAGGGCACTTTGGTTATCGGGTTTTGAACTGAGGACGTTGCTCTAGTGATGATGGTTGTTCTTATGTGTTATGAGGAAAAGCGAGTTACTATGGACCTTTGAAAGGTTATTAGCCAAGTTGGTGCAATCAGAAAATCGGCTTGAGACCAATAGATTGATTTATATGTGAACAAGGCTTTATATCAGGCCAGTTGTGTTCATTTCAGTAACGCGCTCCTTAGGGAGTAGTCAGGATATTATCTCATTGTCAGATATTTGATGTAGTGATACATTGCACCGTGTGAGTTGTGAGACGGCCTGAGAAATTGTGTATGTGTTGAGGATCCGCGCGGGAATGTCGTATTATGAGCAAAATGGCTCTTGAGATTCAGATTATATATTGCACCTCAGTTGTGCTTGAGTTTCGTAGCTTACGGCACAGTATGTTCCCTCAAGGATGGTAGTATGCACTTAGCGTGCTTGTGACCAAATTAGATATCTTGTTGTAATGGGCAGCTTGGCCCGATGTATATCTCCTTATGCGAGTTCTATATGTGGATCGGTTGGCACACCATAATGGGTATGTTATTTGGATTGGGTGGAACGCCGCCATGGGTATGTTATTTGGATCGGATTGCAAGCCGCAACAGTGTGATGTTCGGTACAGTTCCCCTATTTGCCTTTATGTGTTCTGATTCCTATTTTCCGAGGAGAGCTCGTTCTAGCTGTGAGCCCGTATTGCATGTATGATTCGCAAGTGGGGTGACCGTTTAGCATGTACCCGCGTTGCATGTATGATTCACGAACGGGGTAATTAGCTCTCATTTTCAGAGATCGTTTCCTTTTGTATCATGTTCTAATTGGTAGCCTATTGGCACATGGTAGCATCATATGGGGCTTTTGATTGTGTCCGAGGTGGCTTATTGCCTGAGCAGTTCTTCCTGGGTGAGACGAGATTATTGGATTTAGGACCAATGCAATTGGATTATGTGAAGTGAATTAAGGAGCTAAAACCATTAGATGGTTCATAAAGAGGCAATGACTCTTGTTAGGGGTATAGACCCAATGATTTGTTGATTAAATAGTTGGTTATGAATTTTGGCACCTCTCTTCTGTCGTGTCGGTATTGTAAAGGTTAGAGCAAGACGCATGTAGGTCATGAGATGCAATGTGAGCATCGGATCCGTGGAATTTTGATTAATTCGATCAGAAGGGTTATTGTGGTCTTATGAATAAGTGATGCAAAATGTGAATTCAGCAAAGTTATGCAGTCGTGTCTGAGTACGGCGTGTACTGATTGATATGGCGATCGCATGTTGGAAACAGGCCTGGCATGGAAATTTCGGATGTTAGAATTGGGCTCTAAGGCCATTTGTTGAATAAAAAGGGAATATCTTCAGAATTTATCAAGCTAATTTGCCCAACTAAGTTGTGATAGCAAGGGAAGGTGCACGAGAAGTTAAACAGTGAGTTCAGGCTACATCAGCATAGTTCTCAGCACGTTCGAGGACGAACGTATGTTTAAGTGGGAGAGAATGTAACGACTCGATTGGTTGTTTTGAGCCCTAGCGCGTCATTCAGCAGTCTGAGGCCATGAGCAGCTTCATTTCAGGTATTGTGACTTGTGCGTGTGGTCGGAATTGAATTTTTGAAAGTCCAGAGTTTATTTGGAAAGAGAATTCTCATTTCGGAAGCTTAAAGTTGAATGAATCAACTAGGAGTGGAATTTTGAATTAACGACCTCAAAATTGGGATCTGAAGGTTCTAGCAGGTTCGTATGATGATTTCAGACTTGGGCGTATGCCCGGATTGGGTTTTGGATGACCCGGGAGCGTTTTGGAACCTATTGTGGAAGTTGGCATTTTGGAAGAAATTTCATAAGTTTGGTTTGAAGTGCATTTCAGTGTTATCAAGTTCCATTTGGAATTCCGAGACTGGGAGTAGCTCCGTATGGCGATTCTGGAGTTGGGAGCGCGATCGAAAGTGAATTCGGAGGTTCGTAGGTCATTATGAAGCCATTTGGCTAAAGATAGAAATATCAAGGTTTTTGAGAAGTTTGCGGAAGTGGACCTTTTGATATCGGGGCTGAAATTCAATTCCGGAAGTTAGAGTAGGTCCGTAATGTCAAATATGACTTGTGTGCAAAATTTGAGGTCGACCGGACGTGATTTGATAGGTTTAAACACCGAAAGTAGAAGTTTGAAATTTTGAAGTTCATAAAGCTTGAACCGGGGTGTAATTCATGATTTTAGCATTGTTTGATATGATTTGAGGCCTCGAGCAAGTCTGTAATGTGTTTTGGGACTGGTTGGTATGATTGGTAGGGCTCCCGGAGGCCACGGGTGGATTCCGAGTGGCTAACGGATCGAATTTGGAGTTTGAAGAAGAGTTGGAGCTGCTGCTTTTGGTATTTCCGCTTCTGCGGAATTGAGACCGCAGAAGCGGCCCCGCAGAGGCAAAGAATTGAACCGCAGAAGCGGTTAGGACCAAAATGGAGAGGACCGCAGATGCGGTCGACCAGCCGCAGAAGCGGGACCGCACCTGCGGTCGAAGAGTCGCAGAAGCGGGTTGGAGGGCCTGGTGAGTTATCCGCAGAAGCGGCCCAAGATCCGCAAAAGCGGAACTGCATATGCGGTGGGCCGTCTGCAGAAGCGGAAATTGGGCTGGAGCCCAAGACCGCAGAAGCGTTATTTTGTCCGCAGAAGCGAAACCGCGAAAACAAAAATATTCCTGCAGAAGCTAAAATAGCTGAGGCAGTGAGATGTTTTAAGTTTGGGGTTGAGTTCATTTCAACCCCATTTTTCTTCCATTGGAGTCGATGGGGAGCAGCTTTAAGGTGCCATTTTCGCCACTTGTCATGAGGTAAGTAATTTATGCTAGCTTTAAGTTAAATACTTGGTCTATACTTGGATTTAGGCAAGGAAATTATGGAAAAATGAAGTTTTGGTAGAAGACCTAGAAATTTACATTTCTTAGAATTCGACCGCGATTTCGGGTATGGAATTTAGATAAAATTGTATATTTGAGTTCCTAAGGTCATGGGCAAAGTTTATCTTCGAAAAATTTCAGAATCCGGGCACATAAGCCCGAGGACATTTTTGTCATTTCACTAAGCGGAGTTGGGGATTTGTATAAGTTTAATTGTTAACAAGTATTCGAGTATATTCTCATTAGTTTGCCGTTATTTGGCTAGTTTCGGAACATTTGGAAACGATTTGAGTCGTCGGGAAGGCTTGGAGACTGTTTATGGATCTTCGGAGCGAGGTGAGTCTTCTTTCTAACCTTGTAAGAGGGAAATGTCCCCATAGGTGTAATAATTGATTGTGTGCTCCTATTTGTAGGGGCTACGTATGCACGAGGTGACGAGAGTCCATGTGTAGATACTATTATGCTATTGTCCGGGTAGTTAGGACCCATAAGCATGATATACGTAAATTATTTATGAACCCATCGATAGCTTTAATTGCTTAAATCACATTGAATTAGTAAGGGAATTACTAAAAGGATTAAACTTCATTTCTTAAGAATTGTTAATGGAGAATTGGTTTTATTTGGATAATTATTCCCTGATAAAACTTTAAATGGCTATTTAAGCATGTATATTATGTGTACCTGCGTCGTAAGGATGATTCGCGAGCAGGGTGATTGTGTATCTTATGTGTACCTGTGTCGCATGGATGATTCGTGAGCAGGGTGGTTGTTTATTTTATGTTGACCGCGTCGCATAGATGATTCGCGAGCGGGTAATAGATGCATCTATGGATCGTACCGTTCGACCCTCAGCAGTGCACAATTTACATTCCTTTTGGATCGGGCCGTCGCCTCGGTGTGGTTTGCGCATGTTACTTCTAGCTTGAGAATTTTAAATATGGATTAGGCCCTTCTTGGCTTGATATAAATTGATAAGATAATAAAGAATAAACCTTGGAAGCCCTTTCATTATTGTTGAAGGTGTTTATCTGTTTTCTGGCTTCGCGAATTTGAACTACTATATAAATCCATGATTTTCCTTGCATTTCTAGAATAGTGTTAATTGACCTCTAGTGAGTGTCGGAGTTGGCCATCTCGTCTCTACTTCTTCGAGATTAGGCGGGATACTCATTAAGTACACGTTGATTACGTAATCATACTACACTTCTGTGCATTTTTGTTGCACAAGTATATGTACCTCTAGCAGCCTACTGGGTGTAGCAGCATGGATGACTCTGGGACTAGGTGAGCCGCATTGTTCCAGATGACCCATAGCTAGTGTAGTTCCTTTCAGCATTTTTATTATTTATACCCTTTCCATTGTATTTCGGAGAGATATTGTATTTTATTTTCCTTATCGATAGTTGCTCATGCACTTATGACACCGGGTTCTGGGATAGTTGAAGTATTGTATGAACTGTTTAGCATTTAAATTCAATTTGAGATGTTATTATTTAAAAATTTCTAAATATGGAAGGAAAATCCTAAATTTCAAAAGTGTTAAAAAAATGAGATTTGATTAAGTAATTTGGTTGGCTTGCCTGACAGTAGTGTCCGGTGCCACCACGACCCTTAGCGGATTTTGGGTCGTGACAAAAAGCCAATCCTCTTTTAACAATTTTAGAAAATGAAGTTTAATCCTTTTAGAAATTCATTTACTAATTTAATGTGATTTAAGCAATTCAAGTTGTGAATAAGTTTACGACTAATCTAAGTATAGCATGCTTTTGGTCCTAGATTACCTGGACAATAGCATAATAGTAGCTACGCACGGACTCTCGTCACCTCGTACGTACGTAGCCCCCACAAATAGAAGCACATAACCAATTAACTCACCTATGGGGATAATTTCCTCTTACAGGGTTAGAAAGGAGACTCACCTCACTCCGAAGATCAATAACTGGCATTCCACGCCCTTCCGAAGACCCGAATCCATGCTAAATGCTCCAAAACTAGCCAAATAACGGGCAAACCAATGAAAATACACCCTAATACTTATAACAATTCAATTTATGTAAAATCTCAACTCCGCTCGAAAGGTTGACAAAATCGCCCTCGGACCTACGTGCCCGGATTCCGAATTTTTTCGAAGATAAAGTTTACCCACAACCTCACGAACTCAAATATATAATTGGCACTCAATTTCATGTCCTAAAACATGGTCAAAATCCAAGAATATAAATTTTTCTAGGTTTTCTTCAAAATCACAAAATTTCTACTAATTTAAATGATTTTCCATGTTAAAATCCAGAAATAATCCAAGAAATTAACTTGCAATAGGTGGGAATCACTTACCGTGACACGGATGATAAAAATGGACCTCCAAAATCGCTCCTAGGTCGGCTCCTATGGAGGAAATAAGATGAAATGAGCCAAACCCATTTCTTTACACTTATACACTACCCAGACGAGTCTTCTTCGCGTTCGCGAGATCCCTATCGCGTTCGCAAAGAAGAAAATTCCCAAAAATCATTTTCCAAACTCTTCTCAGACAGCCTCTAGTATAATAGCCATAACGTTTTGCAGGAAACTCTAAATAATAAATGGTTTAATGTTTTGAAAACTAGAAACCAAGATATACAACTTTTGTGTTTTGATATTCTCTCAATTCCTTATAGATTTTTATATATAAGCTGCCAAAGTCAGCCCTGTGCAACACAAATTTCTTCTTCATCTTCCCGGACAGCCTGTAGTATACCAGCCATAACTTTTTATACACAAATCCAAATACTAAATGGTTTACATTTCAGAAAACTAGACACAATGGACTACAACTTTAAGTTTGATCATCTCCAAGTTCCTTATAGGTTGTGAGATATGAGCCTCCGAAGTCAGACCTGTACAGCAGAGATTTCCTTCTTCGCGAACTCGAAAAATAGTCCCTGAGGCCAAAACCTTCTTCAGGAACGTGAAGAACAACACCAGATACCAGCATCAGCTATTTCAAAACAGCCCGAAATGATCCGAAACCACGTCGAAACACACCCGAGGCCCCCGGGGCCCCGTCCAATCATACAAACTAGTCCCATAACATAACACGGACATGCTCGAGGCCTCAAATCACATCAAACAACATCGAAATCATGAATCGCATCCCAATTCAAGCTTAATGAACTTTAGAACTTCAAACTTCTACATTCAATGTCGAAACCTATCAAATCACGTCCGATTGATCTCAAATTTTGCACATAAGTCACCTTCGACAATACGGACCTACTTCAATTTTCCGAATTGGGTTCTAACCCCGATATCAAAAAGTCCACTTCCGGTCAAACTATTCAAAAACCTTCAAATTTCTATCTTTAGCCAAATGACTCCAAAATGATCCACGGACCTCCGAATTCACTTTCGATCTCGCTCCCATCTCCAGAATTACCTTACGGAGTTATTTCCAGACTGGGAATCCCAATCGGACATCGATAACACTAAAATGCACTTCAAGCCAAACTTATGAAATTTTTTCCAAAATGCTAACTTCCACAATAGGCGCCAAAATGCTCCCGGGTCATCCAAAACCCGATCCGAGCATACGCCCGAGTCCGAAATCATCATACGAACATGCCGGAACCTTCAGATCCTAATTCTGAGGTCGTTTACTCAAAAATCCAATCCTAGTTAATTCTTTCAACTTTAAGCTTCCGAAAGAGAATTCTCAATCAACTACGGACTTCCTGAAATTCAATTCCGACCATGCGTACAAGTCATAATGCCTAAAATGAAGTTGCTCATGGCCTCAAACCACCGAACGACGTGCTAGATCTCAAAACGACCAGTCGGGTCGTTACATTCTCTCCCATTTAAACATACGTTCGTCCTCGAACGTGCTGAGAACTATACTGAAGTAGTCTGAAATCACTATTTAACACCTCATGCACCTTCCCATGCTACCATAACTCAGTTGAGCAAATTAGCTCGATCAATTCTGGAGATAGTCCCTTTTATTCAAGCAAATAAGCCTTAGAGGCCAATTTCAACATCCGAAATTCTATGCCAGCCATGTTTCTAACATATGCTAACCATAACAATAACTACACGTAGCACCAAAACATGACTGCGTACCTTAGCTGAATTCATAACTTGCACCATTTTACTCATATGACCACGATAATATTCTCTGATAAATTTAGTCGAAATTCCATAACTATGATGCTCCCATTGCACTTCATGACCTACATAGGTCTTGCTCTAACTCTGCCAATACCGCCATGACGGAAGAAATGTGTAGGGATCCATAACCAACTGCTAAATCAACAATTCATTGGGTCTATACTCCTGACAGGAGCCATCACCTTATTCATAACCAAATAATGGTCTTTGCTCTTTAATATACTTCATATAATCTGACTGCACTGTTCCTAGATCCAATAACCTCGTTTCACTCAATACGAACTGCTGAGGAAGTAAGCCAACACGGACATGATCAAAAGCCTCATATGATGCAGTAATGTGCCGATAGTGTTATAACCCATATCCACACGCGTTAGTTCATGCCATATGTTAGTTAACACAAATCCAATAAGTAATTATCCTTG